>CAUYLG010070125.1:0-99300 GCA_963573385.1 Cacajao melanocephalus
ATTTGTCTATTTTGGCTTTTGTTGCCAGTGCTTTTGGTGTTTTAGTCATGAAGTCCTTGCCTATGCCTATGTCCTGAATGGTTTTGCCTAGGTTTTCTTCTAGGGTTTTTATGGTGTTAGGTCTTGTGTTTAAGTCTTCAATACATCTGGAATTAATTTTAGTGTAAGGTGTCAGGAAGGGGTCCAGTTTCTGTTTTCTGCAGATGACTTTTGTCTTGCATCCTCTCTTTCTGCCTCCCTTCTTACTACCCCGCCCCCCACCACCTCTCTTGTCCTTTCATTTGCTTGTTCTGATGAAGCAAGCTGCCAGGCTGCAAGCTATCCTCTGGAGGAGACCACATGGCAAAGGCTCAAAAGAGTCCTTTAGTCAACACCCAGTGAGGAACTGAGACACTCACATCATCAACCTACAAAGAACTGAATTCTGCCAACAACCACATGCATGGTCTAAGAATTGGACCCTTCCCAGTCAAGCCTTGAGATGAGACCATAGCCTGAACACCTTGATTACAGCCTACCTAGCAGAGACTCAGAGCCAGATGACCCAGCCAAGCCACACCCACCTTCTTGACCACAGAAACTGAGAGAGAATAAACGTTGTTTTAGGCCACTAAGTTCTGGGGTAACTTGTTACACAGCAATAGATAACTAACAGATAGCTTTATTTATAATAATACAAAATTGGACAAAATAAAATGTTCATTAAAAAGAGATCAAGTAAACTCTGGGAAGATCTAGACAATGTTATCCTGTGACTATATTAAAATATTTCTTTAAATACTATTTATTGCTAAAGGGAAAAGTTTTTGACATGTGGCAAGGGAAAAGCAAGTACTAAATAGAATTTGCACTATGGCACTACTTTTGTGAATTAAATAAACCCATATGAATGAAAGGCTACTGATAGAATATACACACTTTTTTTCTTATCTCTTTTGGGAGTAATTTTTTTTCTAAATAATAGATCAGTAAGTGGCTGGAGATAGCAAGACCCTGAAACACAGGAGCTCTCACTCATTCCTCCATTTTCATTGGACAAGCCACTGGGATAAAGTGGTCAACAGAACAAAGTCCCTGTCTTCATGAATCTTACAGTTTAGAGGGAGATAAAATTAATCAATCCATCTGTAACATAAAGCCAGGAAGTCAGGAAGTGGTAAGTCTGTACAGTGGAATAAGGGAATATAAAATAAGGGAGGGGTGCTATTTTATATAAGGGAGTTGGGAGATACTGAGATAACATTTGTGCAGAGACCTAAGTGAAGCAAGAGGGAGCCACCTGAATATCTCCAGGAGGTGATTTTCAAGTGATAAGAACAGCAGGTCAGGCTCAGTGGCTCACGACTGTAATCCCAGCACATACTTATGCATTGGTCACTTTACAGTTTGCTGCACAACTCACCACTATTATTTCAAAGCACAGCAAATGTGTGATGGAGTAAGCAAGGGCAAGGCTGGAGGATCGCTTGAGCCCAGTAGTTTGAGACCACCCTGGGCAACATACCAAAACTCAGTCTCTATAAAAAATACAAAAATTAGCCAGTTGTGCTGGCATGCACCTGTGGTCCCAGCTACTTAGGAGGCTGAAGTGGGAAGATCACATGAGCATAGGAGGTCAAGACTGCAGTGGGCCATGATCACTCTACTGTACTCCAACCTAAGCAACAGAGCTTGACCTTATCTCAAAACAAAACAAAACAAAAATAGCAAAGGCCCTGTGGCAGAATTATGCCCCTAAAATGCATATTTGGTTTTTGCTACAATAGCATACAGATTTCACAATCTCAAGCCATGAAGAAAAGATACAGGGGCTCCTGAGAGAAGCTGATCAGACGATATCTAAGACCCGTATTTTCCTAAACTCCCTACTGTATTTAATCTCTACTCCTCCACCAGGGCTCAATGTCATTGCAGGCAATTTTGAGCAGGTCCCAGTTTGGTAACTGGGACCTGGAGTCATTACTGTGGACTGAAGCATGAACACGACCTTCACAGCTTCTCCCACTCACAGGAGTTTGTTGGGTGACTCCCCTGCAGTGGATATTGGGTGATCCAGCCCCATAGAGGGAGATCAATATTCTCCCACAGGTGATGATTGATCACTGTATGGAATTGGACTTTTAAGTCATTCTCTCTGTCCTGTACTTGATTAGCCCAATGGCCAAGCTTGTCTCTCTGAATCCAAGTGTACTCAATACTGACTGTTTATTGAGTGTTTGTTCTGTACTGGTCCCTGGGTTGAGAGTATTGTAGACATCAGCCCACGTAATCCTCTCTGCAGATGTGTGAGGTTGTGACCATGATATAATTGGGGCCCCGTGCAGATTGAACTCATTCAGTGTCATGAGCTCATGAAGTGTCAGGACCAAGATATGAATCCAGATATGCCTGATTTTAGAACATTTTACTTGTCTTTCTCCCCAAAAGTCATATTTTGCTTTGTTCCTTTTTTTCCCTTCTTCCCTCTTCTCTCAGTGTCTGATTTTTGTCTTCTATCACTTGTCTGCTTCTTGGTATTTGTTACTGCATCCAGACAGAACTGTTTTCTTGACCCATACAAAGCTGCAACTCCTACAATGCTGGCCTCTAAAACAGAATCTGCCCCCCACTGCAGAATTGTCTCACTCAGGCCTTGCCTTGCTTCCTCCCCCATACAATTGCTGTGCTATGAAATAATAGTGGTGAGTTGTGCAGCAAACAATAAAGTGGCCAATGCATAAGTGTGATCCTATGGATGACATGGAACACTTAGGACTTCTGCCCTGGGCCATGTTTTAGCTCATCAGCTGTCATTGCTGCAGTGTATATTATATGTAGCTCACAACGGTTCTTCTTCTAATGTGACCCAGGGAAGCCAAAAGATTGGACACCCCTGACATGGACTTTAAGGAAGGTTAAATTGAGAGAAAAGAGGACTGGTTTCTCTGGAGAATGTTCCTTAGGTTAAACACTGTGCTTGGCACATATAATTCTTACAAACATACTGGGAAGAAGGTGAGAAACTGAGGCCTGGAGACTAAACACCCAGTCATCTTCCCAGGTGGAAAGGAGAGGGCAGGAGGGGTATGAATTTCTTCACAATTTAGCCCAGGGCCACCTAATCAGCCTCTTTTCTACCATTTACAGGTCCCAACCTGAACCAATTTTGACAGAATTGGTCAAAATTGTGACACTAATGGAACCAAGCTTTTAGGCCTGTTGTGGCATGAGGTCACCTGTGCACAGCACTTAGCAAAATGCTCAGAGTCGGCGAAGGCTCTAAGCAGCGATGGCTTTTCTCGCCATGATGATTATGTTTACACCTTGAAAACTTTAAGTGCAAGAAAAAGAGGCTATCAAATGGCTGATGCTACCATCTAATTCTAGGTACTGAGGCCAACGCCCAGACAGTGGACTGGGGATGTTTTCACACACATTAGCACCCCTAGGAAGAAAGCATTATTTTCCTCTGTGTTGAACTAGGTGGTCTGGCTGTTGCTAAAGCTGTGGGAAGCCCAGAGGAAATTGAAAACTGAAGGTTTACGAGTTCACCTGAGTGGGCTCGTTTAAATGGAACTGACCACCACCCTCCACCATCTCCCTGCCCTCTCTGCCCTCACACATCAACCCATTGAAATTCCAGGCTGCTCACAGTACTGTTGCTCTGTGAATTCACATCCCTGGAAATGATAACTCATCTTAAGAGTCTTCCCAACCAAAGACACAAGTCTTTACCCTCCACCCCACCTAGAGGCCTTCTTCAAATTTTCACTGGTCGGAAATTCTTGGTCTTGAAAGGTCAGGCTTGCAGCTCTGTTCCAAATATCTGCTCCAAGTCCCCTAAAAAAGATCTTCAGTATTAAGGGGAAGAGGAGACATATCTAATAGTTGTTAGGCCTGTGATGGACCCTCCACACACCATATTCTATTGCTCCTAACTAGTGCATGAAGAGGCAGTCTGGTAAGCCATAATTTTACAGTTGAGGAAACTGAGGCATAGAGAAGTTCAGTAACTTCCCAAGGTTCTCTGGTCACTAAGGGAAAACTTGAGGCCAGACTGACTTCTAAACACCTATTATCAACGAATAATCTTTGGTCCACATGCCCAGCATATGATAACCGACCATTGATATGGCCCAGCACATCTGTCATACACATACACAATTGACACTTGAACAACATGGGTCTGAACTGCACAGGTCAACTTATGTGCAAATTTTCTTCCACCTCTGCCACTCCAGAGACAGCAAGACCAACCCCTTCTCTTCTTCCTCCTCCTCCTCTGCCCACTCAATGTGAAGATCATGAGGATGAAGAGCTTTACAATAATCCACTTCCACTTAATGAATAGTAAATATATTTTCTCTTTCTTATGATTTTCTTAATAACATTTTCTTTCCTCTAGCTGACTTTATTGTAAGATAAAGTTAGTTCTTTAGCTTATTATACAGTATATAATACATATAACATTACAAAATATGTGTTAGTCAATGCTTATGTTATTGGTAAGGCTTCCAGTCAATAGTAGGCTATTGGCAGTTATGTTTTGGGAAGTCAAAAGTTATGCTTGGATTTTTGACTGCACAGAAAGTCACCACCCCAACCCCTGTGCTGTTCAAGGGTCAAGTGTATATGATTCTTAAGCCTCCAGTGAATTTTACTGATAAAGGAACTGAGTCTTAGAGTGTCTTGGTGGCTTGACAAGGACAGTTAGCTTCCAAGGCTGAGTTTGCTTCAAAAACCAGATTTTCTAACAGTCCAACAGTCCAATCAGGGTTCATTTACTTCTTCAACAAAAATAGACTGAGCCCCTGCTATGCACCAGGTAATCTTCTAGGCAGTGGGAATTTGGTACCATCCCTGCCTTTTTGGTGGGTGGAGATGGATAATTAGCAATAAAGATAAAAAATAAATAATCTACATAGGATGTTAAAGTTAAAAGGTACATTAAAATGGGAAACATGAATCAAAGAGGATTTGGAAGGGCTAAAAAGAGGCTACGGTGTGAAATACATGAGAAGGTGAACTTTGAAGGTGGTAAAGGAATGAAGCTGCAGATATCTGGAAGAAGAGCGTTCCAGATGGAGGGACCAGAGTGGGAACACTGAGGCAGAAGCAGACTGGCATGCCTGGGGACAGCAGGGAGGTCTGTATCAGGAAAGCCAAGAAAAACAAAACTGTAACAGAGTGGAAGGAGAGGACGCCAGACAGGAAGACAAGTTGTGAAAACATTAGAGTCATGGGAACCATTGCAAGGAGTTTGGCTTTCTAATACAAGAAACGTGGAAAAGCCCATAGTCAGAGACTCAGTTGCCCACATGGGTCAGGCAAGTAATGTTATCAGCAGCG
The DNA here is from genome assembly GCA_963573385.1 of Cacajao melanocephalus. Taxonomy (NCBI): domain Eukaryota; kingdom Metazoa; phylum Chordata; class Mammalia; order Primates; family Pitheciidae; genus Cacajao; species Cacajao melanocephalus. The sequence continues at coordinate 5,329 of CAUYLG010070125.1, forward strand.
TGGCTCAGAGGAGACTGGGGCACAGATGTGCCTGCCTCTTCCTCCTGCTCACTTTCATTGTTCCCTAAAAAGAAGGCAGAACCAATGTCACCTGATCTACTATTTTATTTTATTGTTTTTAGAGACAGGGTTTCATTCTGTCACCAGGCTAGACTGCAGTGGTGCAAGCACTGCTCACCACAGCCTTGAGCTCCTGGGCTTAAGCAATTCTGTCTTAGACTCCTAAATAGCTGAGACTATAGGCACATACCACCACCCTAGCTAATTTGTATTTTATTTTATTTTATTTTCGTAGAAATAGGGTCTCACTATGTTGCCAGGCTAATCTTGAACTCCTGGCCTCAAGCAATCTTCCCTTCTCAGCCACTCACAGGGCAGGGATTACAGGTGTGAGCCACTGTGCCTGGCCCTGACCTACTTTTGAAGAGGAGCCGGGAATCTGGATTTTCACATGAAGCCTCCTGATTTTTTTTTTAATTAGCAATGAATTCCATTCTATCAAAGCACTATGCTCACCCCCTCCCCTAGCCAATGCTTTCAATTATAGAACTGTGACAAATGTACCCAGTTCGAGTCCCTTGCATTATACCATGTTATCATGGGGTCCTAAAATCATCAGGTCTATTTGATAGATTGTGGGACATTAAGAAGAATCAGGCCATTATCTGCATCACTTGTATTCAAACATGAGCATTAACCTCTATTAGTGTAATACCTCTTTACGTTGCAATGATCTGTGCCTGTGTCTGTTTTGCTTACTAAATTGTGAGCTAGCCAAGGTCAGGAACTGAGTATTCCTCGGTTTTGACCTCCCAGCAGAAGGCTACACACGTAATAGGCATTCGGTAATTGTTTATTGAATAAAGTGATGATGGTGACTTTATAAAAATTTTTAAAAGCCTGCATATGTATTAGGGATGGAAGGAAAAGAAAAGGTACAAAATAAAATTTGGGTTGTGTTAAAGGTTGTTATTTAGGGGAGTCATTTTCCTGTTTTGCAAACTCCCCATACTGTTATTATATCAATTTCATAATTTTAATAGGAGAAAAATGTTATAATAAAAAATCAGTTAATATTCTCTGCCTCTCCTTTCATAGCTCTTTGCCTGGGAATACAGATCCTGCTGGGGAAAATTCACTACAACATTCTACCCGCTGGCCCCAAAAGGACTTACACCACAGAGCTTGCAACCAAGGCATTTACAATTAGATATTACAGTTACCTTTGGGAATTCACACAATCTCATTGCATTGTTAAAACCAAATATCTCTCCTGCACCAAGGGCCAGGCCAGCCCAGCCCAGCCCAGCCCAGAATTTCCAGGCTCTTTCTGGAAAACAAAAACAAAAACAAAGTTTATGTTTAAGAAATGATTGGGGGTCTGCCTTAAGAATAGATAAAAACAGAAGCAGTGCCTGGGTGAAGAAACAAAAGGGATGAATGACAGGTTGGCCTTACAGATCACGGTGGGTGATTCAAGCAATGCATCTATGATGGCACATCTAATTCCAGAATGCTGTGGGAAGTCCAATTCAGCAGCTAAGGCCTAGCACAATGGAGACGAAGTAATAATCAAACACACTGGGCGTCAGATGCACGGTAAGCATCCGTCCACCCCTCTCCAAGTCTACCACTCCATGCAGTCCCATCCATCGGGAAAATGACATGAGTTGGGTTTTTGTAAATCATGCTGTACTAGACAAATGCCCTATGCACGGCAAACGTGGGCTCTGATGCAAGAACAGAAGACTTTGTGTATTAGACAGGGAAATTGATCAGTCCTGACTGGGAGTACCTATAAAAAAGCTCCATCCTGTGGATTGAGCCAAGTAGAGAGGAGAATGAAACCAATTTGCAACAATGGATTCTGGTACCTAAGACACATTTCTATATTGCTCCAGGATCTGACTAAAGGGAATAAAGGAAGTAAGGGTCAGCCAAATGGGAACTTAACCATCAACTTTATAATGCCCAAACCCTCTCCTTGACCCCTTCTTTCACAGAAGCCCATCTGAAGAGCATGGTTTAGACCTGACTCTAGAATGGAGGTTTCCAATTCTACCCCCCAAGCTTTTGGGGCCATGTTGTTCCGTAGAGCATCCCCAGAGTTGACCCAAAGATGAATGCAAAGAAGCCAGAACACAGCTAGTATCTCCACCTTCAGTTCTTCTAAGAACAGACTGGTCCAGGAGAGCTAGAGACCATGGAACACACAGTGACCACATCTGCCAGCAAATGCTGCCCAATAGATAGCATAGCATGTTCTCATCAATTTCATGGCTACTCCATCTCACTTGGGGAAGAACAAAAAAAGACAAGTGGAAGGTCCCTTTTCATGTTTTCTTAAAGGTTACAAGTATTGGCAAAAGCTTTCTTTTTTAGACAGTCTCACTTGGTTGCCCAGGCTGGGGTGCAATGGTGTGATCTTGGCTCCCCGCAACCTCTGCCTCCCGGGTTCTAAGCGATTCTCCTGCCTCGGTGTTCCCTAGCTGGGATTACAGGCACATGCCGCCATGCCTGGCTAATTTTGTCTTTTTAGTGGAGGCAGGGTTTCACCATGTTGGCCGGGCTGGTCGCAAACTCCTGACTTCAGGTGATCCACCTGCCTTGGCCTCCCAAAGTGCTGGGATTACAGGTGTGAGCAGCCACACCTGGCCAAAGCTTTCATTTTTATGGAAACACAACAGAGGAACATACCTACTGTGGATAAGTTACTGTGCTCTGTGCTAAACACGAAAGCTACCACTGATAGAGCCCTCTCCAGTGTTCTAGGTATCTTTTATTATATTTATACACTTAACTCTTCCAACAATCTTATGAAGCAACTCAAATGAGATGAGAAACTGAGGCATAGTGAAGTCACATGATATGGTTCCTAAGTGGCAGAGTCAGGCTTAGAACCCAGACGTTTCACATCAGCGGGTGTGTTCTGAGCCTCTGCCTCAGAGCTGAGGCATGCCGACTTCACTCCAGCCCTTTATCCCTGTTTGACAGGTGAGGAAGGTGAGGTTTGCCAATGGTTTCTGGGTGCAGAACCCAGGCCTGGCTGAACCCATGGCATGTCCAATTGTATCACGAAAGAAGCATTTCAAATGAGCGTTACAAAGACCTCAGAGCCGCGTGTCTAATTGGCAGGTAGCGACCCACCAGAGAAGATCCCATACTTAATGCTGATCCAGGGCATCATGGCTCTGGTTTGCTGCTTTTTCCTAACTCCACCCAACAACGGGCACAGGAGACAGAAGGAAGGCCGAAGTTAGTGTGCTGCTACCTGTCTGATCTGGGAGGCCTGAGTCTGCAGCAGGGGACGACTGCAGCTGTGGCTGCCATCCTTGGATGCAACATTGGGATCACTTGGGATACATTTTAAGAGAAAAATGTAAGCTCCCAATGTAGTTCGTCTGAAATGGGGCCCTGACACATAGGTACATTTTTTTAAAGTTCCCAGGTGATTCTCATGTGTAGCAATGGTCGCAAAATGGTAGGCGAGGAAACGCATCCTGAACTGACAATTAGAATTTAAATCTCCTCCTAAACTAACCTTCATCTAAGACACCTGGGGCTTGAGTGGGCAATGACACTTAAAATGGAAACACTCTGGCATTGTTTATGGAGTGTGATTTTGGCTCTTGGAACTGAAGCTGTGTCTGTTAGGAGGCCGGAGGAGGGGGTTGCGGGTGGGGGCTGAACTTGAATGATGAGGCCACACAGATGGGACAAAAATCAGCAATGCACTGCCCTTGTTTGGTAAACACACCCAGTGCTTAATGGTGCCTAATGGTGCCTGTAATTGATGCCTAAAGTTATTTAAAAGTAAATTTACTAGAAAATAATTAGCAATTTTATAGCTCACTACTTCCTAATTTTATGGATAAATTTTTTTTCCATGGTTTTATCATGCACCACAATACAGCATGCTGTCAAATCACTTGCACAAAATGGAGGTAAACATGGGTCCCGTAAAGAGGTAAATAATTTTGAAAAAAAAAATTATTTGGTTGTGCAGTCTCATCAGTTGGAATGTAGGCCTTTCTTCTTTCCCTTCGCCACTATCGCCCACCCAACTCTCAATCTTCAGATTGAATCTGCAATAAATTATCCTTAATCAACATCAAGGGAAAGTTGTAGAAAGGCAGCTTGCGGATGGCTTAGCTCTCACCTTGGGCGCTCTTAACCTTAGCAGTGGGAGTAGAGTAAAAAATTATGTTCTCATTAGCCCCAATACGTCTTTCCGTAATGAACTTGTGGAAATATTCATTAGAACATGTTAGCTCACCTCTGGTTCTCTCCACCCAGCCAGCCCAGAGGTATGGGAGAAATGGAGTAACAGAAATGAATTTACCAAACATTTTGCTAGTTTTACTCAAGCTTGAATGGCCCTTTCTGTCACCCTCTATTCATGACCAGTAGAGAAATGAGTTGCTCTTGTTTGCTGTACAGAGGCTCTCAGTGTCTTTTACAAACCTTTTGTAGATGATAACCAGTGTCTGCATCTATGAAATGGGCATGATAATCTTTCCCCTGCTTTTTATTAAAGTTGTGGTTTGTGAACCAGCAGCATCTGCATTCTTCAAAGCTTTTAAAAATGCAGAATTTCAAGCCTTGCCTTGAAACCATTAAAAGAGAATCTCTAGGGGTATGGACCAGATATTTGTGTTTTGATGCATTTTCAGATAATTCTTGTACAGGCTAGAGTTTGAGAACCAATGTCTTACAGGGATACTGTGAGCAGCCAATAAGAAAGCATACTCTGGAAAGAAAATTGAAAGATGCTACTGAAATTCTGGATATTACTGTTTCTTTTTATAAACATAAAAATTAAATATATAAAATATATATATTTACATTTATATTTTATATTTATAATTATATATTACTATAATTAATATATTAATTTATATATTATAAATGTGTATTAGAAATTTAAATTATACATTTATATATTATATAAATTTTTAAATATTTATTTATATAATATATAATACACACATATATAGTATGTAAGTCTATATATTATATTTATATAAAATATAGTAATACTATATTTTACTATATATAATATATAAATTTAATGTGTACATAAAATTTGTATAATTTTAACAGGTACAAGTGCAGTTTTATCACATGGATATATTACATAGTGGTAAAGTCTGGGCTTGTACTGTAACTATTACCCAAATATTGTACATTCTACACATTAAGCAATTTCTCACCCCTCACCTCTCCCACTCCTCCATCTTTCTGGGTCTCCGGTGTCCATTATTTCACACTCTATGTGCATGTGTACACATCATTTACCTCCCACCTATGAGTGAGAACATTCAATATTGGACTATTTCTGAGTTATTTCACTTAACGATAATGGCCTCCAGTTCTATCCATGTTGCTGCAAAAGATGTCTAATTCTTTGATACCTTTTGTTATGATTGAACAATATTCCATTACATATATATGTATAAATATAAATGTTATGTGTATATATAGCATATACATACACAATATATTGTGTATATATGTATGTCTTGTGTATATATACAATATATTGTATGTATATACACACACACACACACAAACATACCACGTTTTCTGTATCCAGTCATCTGTGGATGAACCCTCAGTTTAATTCCATATCTTTGCTATTGTGAATAGTGCTGTAATACATATACAAATGCAGGTATTTTTTTTTTTTTTTTTGAGACAGAGTTTCACTCTTGTTACCAAGGCTGGAGTGCAATGGCATGATCTCAGCTCACTGCAACCTCTGCCTCATGGGTTTAAGCAATTCTCCCGCCTCAGCCTCCCAAGTAGCTGGGACCACAGGCATGCGCCACCATGCCCAGCTAATTTTTGTATTTTTAGTAGAGACGGGGGTTTCACCATGTTGCGCAGGATGGCCTTGATCTCTTGACCTCATGATCCACCTGCCTCGGCCTCCCAAAGTGCTGGGATTGTAGGCATGAGCCACCGTGCCTGGCCGGTATGTTCTATATATAATGATTTCTTTTCCTTTGGGTAGATACTCAGTAGTGGGATAGCTTGATCAAATGCTATTTCTATGTTTTTGTTGCTGATTTCTGGTTTTTGGTTTTTTTTTTTTTTTTTTTTTTTGAGACAGAGTCTCACTGTTTCGCCCAGGCTGGAGTGTAGCAGTGCAAGGTTGGCTCACTACAACCTTCACCTCCCAGGTTCAAGCGATTCTTGTACCTCAGCCTCCCAAGTAGCTGGGACTATAGGTATGCGCCACCATGTCCGGCTACAAATGCTAGTCTTATTTTTAATCCAATGAATTATAAACTCACTCTTTTGCTTCATCAAAACTCCCTATCTATATTATTAAATCATGAACCCTTTAGGGGAAGGCACATATTGTAAGGCAGGCTGGTGTAAAAGTCTAAGAACTTGTGCAGATTGGGGCAAAGTGGTGGCCTGCACCCTACCTACAAGCAACTCAGTAGAAAAAAGGCAGAATGGTACAGGCCAGATATAATAGTTCTGCAAGCTGAATTTGGTCTGAGGACTAACATTATGTTTCATACAAATATTTGGACTGCCCAACCCAAAATGTATCCCCAACATCCCTTGTATTTCTTAACTTTGATTTTTAAAACTATTGGAATTCATTGTTTCACAGTCTGGTACACTCTAGTAATTTTCCTGAGTAACAGATTATTTGGACCATTCCCCCATGGTCCAAGAAAGTTATCTCCGATTAGAGGTAGTCATCTGGGTGATGTTCACTCTATGGCACCAAGCACTTGTCTGTTGCTGCAGCTCTCTGGAGATTCCACAACCTCATTTGGAGCATTAGCTAGAATAATGTCCAGGGATCCAGGAATCATTAGCTAGAATACTGTCATCTGTGGGCCTTTTCCCAAGGTCATATTTAGCAATGCTGGCCATCCATGAGAAATTGCTTCTCTGTTTGAATGCAATATACTGATGTAATAACTGTTTTAAAGGAGGAGAAGGAATTCTGCAAACGGAATGGGCTTTATCAAGCAAGCTGAGTAAGTTAAGTACTTTCAAGAAATTCCATTGGGCAAACATGGCCAACAGCCTCTGCCATCTGGATGTCAGAAGCTACTGGCTATAAGCCCCCATTGTTCCTGCACACTCCCCACTTGACTATAGGCTGTTCCCTACCTGGGAGAAAGGAGGCAAAAGGAAACCAGGCTGAGTTGGAAAACTTCCTGAGACAGATGACTTAACTTATTCTGCAGAATGGAGTTCATAACCTAAATCAGAGTCAAATGACATCATGGATTGAAAAACAATTTATAAGCTGCAGATTGCAAAGTTAAGTCAGTATCATAGCTCATCTGTGTCAGTCCAGCAATAGCACAGTAAATCTCTTTCCTCCATGGTGACAGAGAGTGGCTAGCTGGCATAATGGGCAAATGTCCCACTATGCAATTGAGATGACTATAAAATCCCATCTCTGCTTACCTAGTGAACCCCAGAGAAGTACCAAAGGGAGAAATGCTCAACTAAATCTTGGGATGGAATCTTAACTCTGCCACATCTTAGTTACATAACCTTAAGGTGACATCTTAACTCATGTGAATCTCAGTTTCCTCATCTGTAAAATGGGATGACACTACAGCCTACCTCTTAGAGTTGTTGGGTAAAATAGAGTTCAATCATCCTTGAAGTGTGTGGTATTTCTTCATTCACTTGGGTAATATTTATGGAGTGTTTACTTTATGCCAAGCATGACTATAGGAGCCCAGAACAGAGTGGCACACAAGAGCCAGTGGGTCCCTGGCCTCTTGTGGCTTATATTCTAGTGGAAGAGGCAGATAGCAGTTTTTTTTGGTGTGGTTTTTTTTTTTTTTTTTTTTTTTGACAAGGTCTGGCTCTGTCACCCAGGCTGGACTGTAGTGGCATGATCATATCTCACTGCAGCCTCAAACTCCTGGGCTCAAGTGATCTTCCTACTTCAGCCTCCGAGCATCTAGGGCCACAGGTGTGTGCCACTATGCCTGGCTAGGTAGCAAGCAATTGAACACATAAAGATAATGTATGCTGTGTTATAGCAACAAGTACTGGGAAGTGCTATGAACAAAAATACTCCAGGCTAAAGGAACAGAGGTCCAGGATGGACGGGTCGTGATGTTAAATGGAATGAATGGAGAAGGCCTTTCTGAGACAGCAACATTTGAACAGGAACCTGACGGGGTGAGGCAATAAGTCACAGGTATATCTGACAGAGAGCACTTCGGGTGGAGGGAAGAGCACCTGACATGTGGTAAGTGTTCAAGAAACCTACCTTAAAATAAAGAAGGTTTATACACTGATGGCATCTAGTCAGACATAAAGGAGGAGCTCTTATCCATGATGACAAAATACTAAAAGGAGCATCAAGTGAGGTTGTAGAATCTCCAAAGACTTGCAGAAAGAGACAAAAACTCTTTCCCAGACTGTTTATCTCACCTCTTGAGATCTTTAATGATGTTTTCAGTTGAAAAATCAGATGCCCATCATAGCCTGGCAAAATATACGGAGAAAGTCTGAAGTTTCTCATTCTTCAGAAATACGAGCAGCTCTTCTCTTTCACTTATTGGTCATATTACCTCTTTATAAGAGATCAGTAAGCTCAGTGGATAAAGAGGCCACAACTGGAAAAGCTAGATAAAGAGGGGGAAAGGTAGGCTTTAATGAAGATTGAAGACTCTGCCTGGTGCTCTCGTTATTAAATAATATATTTACTTGATTAGCAAACCTTTCATTCATCCCTTTGTTCAGTAATTCCTGTATCAATCCCAGTGCCAGGCATCAGAGAGACAGAGATAAATGAGACATTCCTAATTCCAAGGAGCTCACAGTCTAGTGGAAAACAGTGGTTCAGAGAAGTAGCATTGTGTGATCTTAAGTGGCATTATAGAGCATTTAAAATGCAGAGGTTGGGACAACCAATTCAGCTGGGGAATCAGAGAAAGTGTATTTCAGCCAGGTCTTAAAGCATTAAGGGAATCACAAAAGGTATATTTCAGCCAGGTCTTAAAGCATTAAGCATGAGTAATATTGTGCATAGAAAGAAAGGATTAGTATAGGTAAGGTATTACAAGTACAGAGTACAGCAGAAACTGTGTAGGGAATGATGAAAAATCAGTGTGGCAGGAGCATTGAGTAGGGAGTAGTTACCATTGGAGGCTGGAGAGGGATGGTTTGGGGATAGACTATAGAAGTCCTTAAGCACTAAGCAGGGGCATTTGGAATCTATTATTCAGGGAATAGGGAATCATGAAAAACATGGTATTGGTTTTTCCAGGCTCTCCTTTTGAATTCATGTTCCCCTATTCAATAATTACATTTCCCAAGTCATAAGGGTAGAGGCTGGATCTTCCTAGTCCCCAAGCGTAGCTTAAGTCAGACTGAGAGTACTCCAGAACCATGGCCACAGCGATTAGTTTCTGAGTAGCCATGTGACCTATTTTTTTTTTTTATGGAATCCTTACAAAAATGCTTTCTTCTGTGGAATTGTTAAGAGTAATATAGCCTAGACTGCAAGCAACCATAATGATCTCATGTGAATAAACTCAAAGAATGAAGCCAAAAAGAGATTATCAGAGGTAAAATATCATAAGACAGAGAGGATAAAAAGGATAGGATTGAGAAAGAGAACACTTACTGATATTATTAAATTGTTAGATATAAATTATACCTGAAGATGGCCACCTTTTGGAAATCTATTCCATGAGCCAGTAAATTCCCTGTAGTCCTTGATCATATTTGAGTTGTGCTGCCTGTCACTTTCAGTTAAAGAAGTGACTGACTAATCTAGGCATCACAAGTAGTGTATTAGTAAGGGGATGATATAATCAGTTTCCCCTTGTCACTTAACTTGGCCCCAGATGCAGAATAGATTACAAATAAAAAGGGACTAAGCAAGTGAAAGGTGGACCACTATGGAGAGACCTCAAAAGAACCAGTAAGAGAAATGAAAATGTTTAGCGTAACTATGTCTTATGCAACTATTTGCAAAATCTAACATCCCTAAATGGGAGGAATGAGAGGTTGCCGGATTCTGGATGTATTTGCTTTTAAGTTATATGCAGAGTACAAGTGAAAGAAAGGATCAAGAGTGAATATAGATTTTGGCTTGGCAAGACAAAGTACGCATTTACTCAGATGGAGAAACATTGGGGGAAAAGAGGATGATTTAGGACATTTGGAATTTGATTTGGATGTACGAAGATTGAGATGCCTGTGATATTACCAAATGGTACTTTGATACAAGAATCTGGAGTTCAAGAGAGAGCTCTGAGCTAAAAATGTGCCATTTGTAGTCACCAGCATAGAGAGTGTCTAAAACCACGAGAATGTTTAAGGTTACCTAGTAATAAATATACGTAAAGAAGGACTGAGCCTTGGAAAATGAGGTGTAACCAGCATGTGAGGATGAACAGTAACCAATGGTGTGGATTAGTAATACAAAGAATAGGTGTTCTTGGAAACTGAAGAAAGGCAAGTGTTGGAGAGATGGATGAGTGATCAGCTATATAAATGCTGCTGATAATCTAAGTACCATGAATACAGAATTACTCAAGAGATATTAGTTGTTACTCTTCTTGGTATTTGTCCTTAACTCAAAATAGAGCCTTTGGAGGTTGTTTACCTTAAAGGGGGTTGTTCAGAGTCAGTATTTAATAGGAATTAGGAACTTGGGATTTCAGATGTTTTGAGCCTAAAATTTGGGCGAAGAGCATCTATAGGTTGGATGTGACATGTTAACCTCCCCCAAAATTTGAGAAGTCTCTGGGGGAATTTGTAACTTGAATAACTGTGGTGGTACAGAAAAGATGCTGGATCCAAAGATGTGTTACAAAATGTGACCTTTTATGATGATAGAGGAATAGAATTGGAAGGGGATAAAGCAATGCATTGCAGTGTGAAAAACTGGATAAGGTTCACCTATGTCTGAAACCAATGCTGCTTTTTTAAATGTACGTTTGATACGTCCTTGCCTGACCCCACAATGCCAGTCAATATTGTGAGGTCATTATGATTTCCCAGATAGATACTGAGGTCTAATATCCATGCCTTCTTTCTTCTTTCCTATGGACCTTAAGGGTCCTGTGACCTGGATATGCATATATGCATAAAAAAGATTCAAAATCGGAAGCATCTTAAGCAATGAAGATATTTCTTCTCACATTTGATGAAAAGCTTGGAAGGAAGTAGTTGCAGGATTGCATGAGTCAGTAGATAAAGAAGGCCAACAAAGAGCCAGGCTCTTTTCATCAGCTATTCTCTGAAATTGTCAGTGTCAGCCATATTTGCCTTCATGGTCACAAGGTGGCTGCCACAGCTCTTACATCTGCCATCCTCTCACAAAAGCATTCAAAAGTAGAAAAAATAGATCCCTTTCCTTTTAGCCTTGGTCACCGTCATACACACACACATACACACACACACACACATATATATATACATATGCATATACTTATATACATATATACGCATATACATATATATAAATGCTACTGATAATCTATGTACCATGAATACATATGAATATGTATATGAATACATGAATATTCATATATATATTTAAAGATTATATTTCTGAGAATCTCTGAGCTGACCACTGCTCAGACTTCACTTGCTATTAGGAGCTCACATGAATTGCTTAGATTAGTCACAGGTCATTCCTTGGGGTTAGAGAAGAGGTCCTCTTTCCCTCCACACATTGCCATCTCTTACCAAAACAAAACCAGGGTTCTTTTAACAAGAGACAAGGGAGTAGATGGCTGCTAGATAGGCTATTAACTCCATCTGTCTTAGGAACTATGGCCATTCACAATGTAAGTTTGGGATTTAGCTATGACATTGTTTAAACCGTGAGAGTGAATGAGACCATTCAGAACATCTGCATGAAGAGAACTGGTCCAAAAAGAGCCACCTCCCCTATTTAAAAAAAAACAAAGAAGAGGAGAAGGAGTCTGTAAGGGAGAGACAGGATGAGAACAGAGCCGGGAGAGGTGTTGGAGAGAGGAATGTTCTGGAAGCAGAAGCGGGAGAGCTGCCTTGTACAAGGGGATAGCCAACAGCATGAAATGTCACAGAGACATCAAGTAGATGCGAGCCAAAAATACCCTCTATATTTAGCAATTAAGACATCACTGATGGCCCTATCAAGCATTTCATTAGACTTACAGGAGCAGATATCAGGAGGCAGTTGTATGAGAAGATGAAAGTAATTGAAAGAGTTGAGAGAGGGTAAAATCTACTTTTTCAAAGACTTTAGCTATGAAGGTGGGATGTTATTATTTTGAAAAGTGCTACAGAAAGGTTTTGTATTTTATTTTCTTAAATTAAGGATGAGATGTTCTATTTTGGACTGATGTTTATAAAGACCAAGAGAAGAGGAAGACACATGAATAAAGTCCATGATCCTTGAGATTAAGAGTTAAGAATTCAATGCAAAAGTAGGAAATGATGAGATATGGGTGGAGGATGAAGAATTCATGCCACAGCTAATATATTTTTAATTCTTAATAATAATAATAATAGCAAGCCCACTGAGGTTTTTTGTTTTGTTTTGTTTTGTTTTTGTCATTCTGTCTCATTTTTTTAAACAGAGTTTCACTCTTGTTCCCCAGGCTGGAGCACAATGGCACAATCTTGACTCATCACAACCTCCGCCTCCCGGGTTCAAGCGATTTTCCTGCCTCAGTCTCCTGAGTAGCTGAGATTACAGGTGCGCTCCACCGTGCCTGGCTGATTTTGTTCCTTTTATCAGTCCCTAGAGAGTTGAGAGAGGGTAAAATCTACTTTTTCAAAGATTTTAGCTATGAAAATCCCTTTTGCATTGAATTCTAAATTCTTAACGGTTTCTCCATGTCTCTACTCATGTTGGTTAGGCTGGTCTTGATCTTCCGACCTCAGATGATCCACCTGCCTTGGCCTCCCAAAGTGCTGGGATTACAGGCATGAGCCACGGTGTCCAGCCTTGTCATTCTCTTTTAAGCTCCTTATATATGTCATCTGAGTCCTCACATGTGCTATGAGGCTGGCACTATCGCTGAATGCATTTAATGTATGAGGTAATCCAAGTCCAATGATAGGCAGAGAGAGACAACCTCAACTTTCTCCATAAAGCCGATTCCTTTGGCCAAGAGAACAAGAGGGAGAGAACAGGGGTAGGGATAGAAAGTTTGACAAAAGGGGAAGGTCTCAGAAACAAATACAAGAGGCCTGAAAAAGGAGCTTCCTAGGGACCAATAAAAGGAACAAATAGCAGAACCGAGTGCCTAGCTGAGGTTAGAAACCAGAAATTTATAAGGACCCCAATCTGTATTCTCTGCCATGAGCTCTGAACTAGAATAAATGGATGATGCTATTCATCCTGGCTTGGGGACTGGTCTGTGAGTCTGTGATTTAGACTCAGTCCTCATCCTGGTGCCTATGGCATAAACAGTTCCTATTTTATGGCTTGCTTTTTCCTTTCCTCTAAGCAGGAATCCTAGAGTAAGAAAAGCCCTTATTTCTAAAGCCCTTTCCCGAGTGTTCACGGAAGGAGGTCCTCTCCTGACACCCTTAACAGGCACTTCCACTGGAATGAAAACTAAGAAACATTTTCTTCCCTAAATGACAGAAAAGAAGCTCTCCCCTGCTTGATCAAGCTATCTCTCGCCTTTGATTTGCAAAGTCACAGTGGAACCTGCAGCTTCATCTCATATGCTTCCTGCTCTTTTCTCTAGGGATAGAAGGAACCAAAGTGGTTGCTAAATATTGCTTTTTCTATGAGTTGTCAGAAAGAATATACAATACTTCTTTTTTTTTTTTTCTTTTTTGCCTTTGTTGTAGATTTTTGATTGTCCCAAGGCGGTTCCCATGATCTTAGAAACAAACTGGTGACAAAAACTCAGCCTCTAAAGACATTGAAGGGTAAATATCTTTCTTTTGTTACAGAGACACAGGTGTAATTGAGTTGTAAGCATAGAGGTAGATCTGCCAAACAGATTAGAATTTTTTGAAATTTGGTGGGGAAGAGAGAACGTGTCCTTCCATGGTCCAGCACAGAACTGTGTTAAGGTTGATGTGTATTAGCCCATCTCTGCCTCTGTGGACCCACCATAGAGGCAAACAGGACATGAGATAATGGTCTCTCAACCTTTCAAGAACCACGATTTGTCATTTCTCCAACCCGTGTCTAGTCTAATCCTGCAGTTCCAGATCATTTCATTCTCTTTTATTCCACAATATTTTATGTTTGTTCCAGGTAGAAAGGGGTGGGGAAAAAGAAGTTAGAAATTTTCAAAAAACTTAGCATCAACTCTCCTCTCAAGTTGAGATATAAAGGAAGAAGTTATCAAATATATTCAAAGCCTAAGCTCCCTTTAATTATCAAATTCCAGATTTTTGTGTTTCCCGAGAAACCATCCTATCTTTTCCTGCTTACTGGCTAGACAGCTCTTGTACTAAGATGGGCATCTTTCTCCTATTAAATTTTCATGAGGACAGTTTAATGGGACTTCTTGTTCACAACCTTTCTCTAGCACCTGGCATAGTGATGATATATAAATGTTTACTCAATAATAGAGGAATGAAATAAACGATGACGATTTCACAGCTCCTTGGTTTTGTTTAACAACTGTCACTGCCTAAAAATTCCTCCTGTGTCTAATTTAGTTGATTCTGAATAGGCATAATTGCTCATGGCTTCTTCAGAACACCATCTTGCTCCTTACTCAAAGCTACTGCTCTAAGTCCCAGGTGACAGATGAGATGTAGAGCCAGCCAAGGCAGTAGACAACTGTGAGCACTGATCAAACACATGCACAGGTGTAGGTTTACACACAGGTGTGCTCTCTGCAGGACTCTGAAGCACTCTCAGTCCAGTATGGTGAGTATCATCAGCACCCTCTGACTTTGGGAAATCCATCAGAAAAAGTTGGACTACACTCCAATGAGAGAAGCCTGGGGCCCATTCAGAATCACACATACACTTAAACTCTACCTCTTGAAAAAGCCACGCTCCTAATATTTTTAGAAACATTCAAAGACCAATCTGTTAGGCAAAGCTATTTTTTTGGTAAGATTATTTATAAATTGATCTTTTAAAAATTTTTTTAAAATTTGACTTTTAAGTTCTGGGATACATATGCTGAATGTGCAGGTTTGTTACATGGGTATACATGTGCCATGGTGATTTGCTGCACCTATCAACCCATCATCTAGGTTTTAAGCACCACATGCATTAGGTATTTGTCCCAATGCTCTCCCTCCCCTTTCCCTCCACCCTACAACAGGCCCTGTGTGTGATGTTCCCCTCCCTGTGTCCATACGTTCTCGTGGTTCAACTCTCACTTATGAGTGGGAACATGCGGCATTTGGTTTTCTGTTTCTGTGTTAGTTTGCTGAGAATGATGGTTTCCAGCTTCGTCCATGTCCCTTGGAACCAACCCAAATACCCATCAAAGATAGACTGGATTAAAAAAAATGTGCCATATATACACCATGGAATACTATGCAGCCATAAAAAAGAATAAGTTCATGTCTTTTGTAGGCCAAAGCTACTTTTAAGTACACTTGAGTTATCTCCTGAATCTCGATTTGAGGGTAGTGTAAGGGCACAGGGCCAGAAGTCAGTAGATCTGGGTTGGAAGCCTTGCTCTTCTGTGTTATCTTAGGCAAGACAAGGTTAATTCCTAATTTTGCATCTGTGCAATGAAGACATACAACATGAATTCTGAGGGTTCTTTACACCACATTTCTCAGCC
The DNA here is from genome assembly GCA_963573385.1 of Cacajao melanocephalus. Classification (NCBI taxonomy): domain Eukaryota; kingdom Metazoa; phylum Chordata; class Mammalia; order Primates; family Pitheciidae; genus Cacajao; species Cacajao melanocephalus. The sequence continues at coordinate 21,057 of CAUYLG010070125.1, forward strand.
CCACTATTGACCTGCACTTGGATTCCTGCATCAACTTTTCCTAGTGCTCAGTGCTACCCTAAATGTCCTCTCTGACTTTTCATTGCCTTTTCTTTTCCCTCTAAATAGCCTGTCCCGGAAAAAGAAGAGCTATGAGACCCAGGTTGCCAAGGTTCATGGGGTAGATCATCTGACTTCTTTGTAACAGTAGGCTTCTCTCAGTGGAGACCATGTGATATGTGGTGCCGGAAGGAAAGAATAAAGAGGAAGAAGCTAAATAATAGGGACATAAGCGATCCCTGGAAGGTTTCATCCAGGAAGCTTGCTAGGGAGCACTTTCTGGGGCCAGGGGGTTAGTAAGAGAAATCTCTATCGTTCCAGGTTTTGGTTTGAATGCAGATCTCTGGTTTCTTCTGGAAAAGAACCATGGAACGGGTTTGTGATGTTTGAGACTGGCCAGATTGAGAAGTATTAACACCAAAGAGCTCCATATCTCACACTCAGTCCTACTTATGCCCCCAAATTATTACAGCAACAGGGAGTTACAAGTTCACTCAGAGCCAGAAAGAAGCTGTGTGGAAGATATTTCTGATCCCCAAACATGAAAGACTGTTGTAGTTCTAGTCTGTTCATAGCCTCATGGAGGACTTCCCATGTCATTATTGACTACAACTAAAACTCAATGTCAATTCTCCTGCCTATTTCAAAATAATTCTTTTCCACGTAGTCCAGAATGATTAGACAGGATCACAGCTATTCAAAATGACCTTTCCTGGGCTCAGGAAAATACCCTTTAAAATCGTGTTTACTATTATTAGGGCGGGCTGTAATGTCACTTCCTTCTCCCATTATCCTGAGCCAGCCACTTTGTGGTTTTACTTCAGTCCTTACCTTCCTTTGAAAGTTTGGAAAGTCTCTTGCATACCCAAGTCCTCACAGTCCCTGTCTTTGAAATGTGGCTGTGAGACTTGATTATCCCTGAGCTAGAGGCCAAGTCTGTCTTACATTTTAATTAAATTAAAGCTGTGCATTGTGCAAGTCTGTTTTAATTTGAAATATTACTGGTTTTAGCACATTTTCAGAAAAGGTGAATTTCTAGTGGTTTGATGTTTTCTTCTTGATATATGAGTCAACAAGTAGCTGACACCTAAGGGCTTCATCAAAGACACCCCTTGACCTTGGACCAAGGGCAATACCAAGGAAACCAAAGGTGATAGACTGAGACTGGGAGGATTTATGTTCCCCATTAATGGCTTGGCTATGGTCACTTAACAAAAGGAGATAGCATCTTCCCTCCTGGGCAAACATTTTTCTTGATAACCACATTCTTTATGCACATCTCTCTCTCTCTTTTTTCCCAAATATTTATCTTCCTAATTACCCAGTCTTATCATTGTTATCTTTTCTTTTGGTAGGTTCTTCCGCTTTGTGTTTTGTAAGAGTTGTCTTACGATTTGAGATGAGAATAAATGCTGCTGAGTGTGGTCTTTATTGCCACAGGTACTTGGCAGTCTTCCCTTCTCCCTAGTTGGTTATCCTCTGCATCACCTCCCCCTACCCTGCCCCATATCGTGTGCACTCTGTGTGTCCCTCCTCATTTGGCCTAAGTCCACGTCCATCTTCCCCACTGGGTTGGGAGTGCCAAGAGTTAAGTGGCAAGGTGAGTCAGCTTTGCTCCTCCTCATATCTCATCCTGTTGCCACCTGGTCACTCTATAGATGTGTGTGTGAATTAAAGACTGAATAAAACATCACGGCTTCTAGAGCAGCATTGTTTTCCCATAGCCCAGGGACACTAGAGATTCTTGCGTATCTTCCATTCATGCACATACATTTTCTTAGCCTTGATTTCCTGCCTTGATGTCAGAAAATGCACTATTATTACTTCGTCATGTAAGACATTTCATAATTTTAGAAAGGAGTTCCATGTATCTCTTATGTCTGAACATGACAAGTCTACATTCTTTTGAGAAACTGGGAAATGCATTAACTCATCTCTTTCCATCCTTATTTGTTACAGGAAGAATCTAAGGAGATTCCTCAATCCCAACTCATCTCTGGAAAACTACGAGAGCTACTCTTAAGAATGTGCCCTGCTTCCCAACCATCTTTGTCTTCCATGTAAACTTTTGGGAATCAGAGCTTCAAGGACTGAATACATAACCTGAAAGCTCAAAAACATCACCCTCGCCTTCATTTCAAGAGACCATGTTTGGCTCTGTATGAATGAATCTCAAAGCCTTGTTATATCTGAAAGAACCCTGGGTATGTAGCAAGAGAAAGGTCATGATGAGGAGAACCCATCTACAAATTCGGTGGAGAAGAGACCCTGTCTTTGCATAGGGGAGAAAGTTTTGCATTTGTGTGTCTGAAATTCAGCCCATTCAATGCCATTTATAGAGAGTTCTTCTTGTGGCCTTGGCTTTAAGCCAATCAATGGTGCTTCACTTTCTCTTAGCACTCTCATCATTGTTTGGTCTGAGTAAAACAGAGCTTTCTCCTGAACATGCTCCCTGGAACTCTGTAAAGGCATGTTGTTCTGGAAGGGGTTTTGGGAACTCTTTTTTCTCCTTCTCCTCTTCTTTCTTCTTAATCTTCACAATTATCTTCTTCACCATCATCATCACCATGATCACCTTTATCACCATCAGCTCTACAGTATCATCACCATCACCATAATCATCATTAACATCACCAGCAGCTCCGCATCATCATCATATTGCATCACCATCATCATCCTTATCACCATTAACTCCACAGATCATATTATAATCATCACCATCACCAGCATCCTCATCACCATCAGCTCTGCATCTTCATCATTGTTATCATCATCTTCACCACCATCATTACCACCATCATCATCACCACTATCATCACCATCAGCCCTGCATCATCATCACCATCATCATCATCCTTATCATGTTAGCTCCACAGATCATCATCACCACCATCACCACCATCACCATCACCACCATCATCACCATCAGCTCTGCATCATCACTATCATCATCATCCTTATCACATTAGCTCCACAGATCACCACCATCACCATCACCACCATCATCACCATCAGTTCTGCATCATCATCATCACTTTACTTTGTGTTAATGAAGTACTTTATTCTTTTCAAATACTTTCCCATTTATTAACTCAATTTGATCATCAGAAAAACCCTGGGTGGTAGGCCAATAGGAATTTAATATACTTATGTTACAGATATGAAAACTATCATTCATACTGATAAATCTACTTGTCCAGGACAAAAACAGAGGCAAGAATAAAACCCAGTGATCTCTTTTCTGACTGGAGTGAGGCAATGGAGAAGTGTTCTTTGTGAAGTAAAGAGGTGGGCGAATGAGAGGGGAAAAGATTTGCGGTCTTGAAGAAGTGAGGCTCAGATGGGACTCCTAGTACTAAGGGATTGAGCAGGCCACACTCTCCTGAACTTAAAATTTGATCTGAGGGGCTCCTAAAAATTGCAGAGAATCCCAAAGAAGGGTCACATCTTTACAACTCTGAAGTCATGGTTTTCATGTACAGTTTAAAAGATAAATAGGCTGCCGAGTGCTTTTGATTATTATTGTGTTTTGAACTAGTAGGTCTACGTCACAGTGTCAAGGCTTTCACACCTTTCAGATACAGAATGATATTGGCAGAAAGAGATGAATACAGGAGCAATGACAGCTGCAGTATTTGGAAGGATGGATTCTCCTTCTCCCATCTCTGAACCACACGCAGCAGCCTTCCCAGAGCCATGAATCATCCATTCGAGGGAAAGGAGGGGGATAGAAAATTAAACATAATTTATGCTTTGCTAATTGAAATCAAATACAAAATTCAATCTCCTGTGAGTTGCAATGCTCACGTTTAAATAAGGCAGAAGTATTATTAACTTGACTCTATTTCAACAAGTTGACTTAGCTTTTCTGGATAGAAAATAATTCCTTCATCAAGTCTATACATGGCAGAAGGGGACGTGGCTAAGTGGCTCACTCCCAGAGTGACAAGGATCATGCTAGAGTAGACACTGAAGAAAATGGACTTTAAACATGTTAAATTGCATTTCTTTTCAGAACCATGAGTTTTCAACTGTGACACCAAACACAATTAAATATAAAATCCCCAAGATCTCAAGGCTTAGCCCTTTGCCCTCTTTCTCCAGGGAATTTTAACCTACTGTAGTATGCAAGGATGTATAAATAATTGAAGGAGGATTTTCCACTTTTATTTCCCAGGTGAAGTGGCTTATTCACTATTGGCTAACCATATTGCAAAGTGGATTTGCTTGTCATATTTTGGGAACATATTTATGTTAGGACATGTTTAGTAGCTTTCTTTGGAGGCAAGTCTGAGTGTTCTGGTTTTATAAAGACACATAGACAATCAGGGAGATGGAAAATGGACAGTAGGTATGACTGAGGGTCCAAATGAATATGTGTCTGCCCAGAATGGAGGTGATGAGAGTAAGCTAGATTAATAGGTCATTTATTTCTCTAAAGGATTGCTACAACTAGATTCTCCTCTGACTGTCTAAGTTACATGAGCAACAGTTAACCTTCTTCCTATTGAACTCCAAAAAGGCACATGTTTCTGCAGGGAAGCCATAACACTGTGGAGATCACCTCTCTTGGAAATAATTCCCAAAAAGAAAAAGCATAAAAGTAGGTAGGAGGGAGGGAGAGGAGGCAAAGAAATACATAGACAAGCCTTTTCCTCCAGTTGCTTTCCATTTCAGCTTCCCTAAGAATATTTTTGAAACGATGAATTCCTGAGCCACACCTTAGAGTTTCTGATTAATTAACAGGTCTGAAACAGAGCTCTGGAAGCTGTACCTTGAACAGACTCCATGGCTGACTCTGATGAGTGGTGAGGGATGAAACTCACTCACTCCTTGCTCTGCTTATGAAAGCAAACCCCCCATGAGTCCCACGGTTTGCCCTTCTAAAGAAGTGTGCATTTTCTTCCTTCAAATGTATATGTTTGCATTTTGATCTGTTTCTTCTTTTACGTTGATAGTGCAGGTATAGCTGTTGCCTTCAGCTCAATAACTGCTTTATTATTTGGAAACATTATGTGTAGGGCTGTTTATGAATCTGGCTTATTGGTCCATTCCTTGCTGGGATTAGTTAAGAAAAGCTGCACCCCTTTTAGAACCCACTTGCTTTGTACTATTGCAAGATGCATTGTACCTTGCAGACAGAACCTTCTGAAGATTCTTAAATCTGGGACTTTGTGGCCGTCCCAGAGAGTGGATGCTTCTGCCATTCCAGGGTAGGGGTAAGCATGGAGGTGATCAACATAAACACACCATTGAAACTTATTAATCAGGTTGCATTAAGCTTTATAACAACACGGTTTTCATTTAGCGGGAGAAATGACAGTTTAATAACAGCTGAACAGATTTAACTCCCCCTACTCATACAAATTTCCAGTTTTACTAGAACAATTTCTGGTTTTGGAGATCTGTGAACAAGTGCTTTATGTCAAATGGTGCTTTTTAGTTGAATCAAACTGACGGGAAGGGACACTTCATTCAGCAGCCCTTGATGGGGGTGTCTGCAGACCGCCCTTGCTCACCCCTAATCCCCATAAACTGGATCTGATGAATGGACTCAGCCCTCTCGCCACTACCCCACTCTGCCATTTCTAAATAAAGAATGTGAAGCCTGAGGAGGTGGTAGGGGGCAAACAGAAGAGTGGTGACTGCTCCTCTCCCCACTACATGGCTAAGGGTTATTCCTAATAACACACGTGTCAACTCTCCGGTCTTTGCCCTTCTGGGGACCCTGAATATGAGGGGGACAGACTGCGCCCTATTAATGTGCCTCGAAACCACAGTGCTTGGGAGAGATGGTCTTCCGGTAAGGCAACCTCCCACCAAGAGGACAGGATTTCTTCTTTTACCCCCAGATGTGGCCACTCGTCTCTGCCAACCTCAGAGCTCTGACCTCAGCTACAATTATCCTACTCTTAGAGCAGCACAGTGGGCCTGATCTGAACACAAGAGCATATGCTAAGCTTCTCCACAACCCAGGATACTCATGAAGAGCGAGACCCAACCCCATTTAGAGGGCTCTTGGAAAGAAGGCTTCGAAGGGCGTCAGCTTTTATTTTCCTTTTTTTTGTTTTTTGTGTGTGGGTGTGTGTTTTTGGTGAGGAACATGCATGCCTCTGCCTTCATGATGTGGGGAGGGAGGAAGTCAGGGGTTGTGGGATGAGGCCTTTAAAGAGAAGACTAGAAACACCTTAGAGGGAGGGCCTTGCTCCCTAGGAGTCCTGGAGCACTCAGCCACAAAGTGCATTCTGGAAAGAAGCCCAGGCAGAAGTTTAGACAGCAGGTGACCAGGACAGATACAGGGCTAGAACCCTGGCTCCCCAAACAAAAGGGAGAACCCCCATAAAGTAGACCTTTTTTGTCATTCACATAAACATTAATAGCACTGTCTCTGACATTGACAGCTATTTATCCTCTGTCTTCAGGCTAGATTAACTAGCAGAAGAGAAGAATTAACAGCAGGTTCTGGTGGCCATCTGGTCAGCCAGATGCTGCTGCCCAGATGGGCCTGGTTCCTCCATGGGGATGCCGTGGGATCCACCTGCTTGCCTTGACTAACAGCACTAGAGGCAATCCAGGCTGCCTGAAGGAGGAGGAGGAGATCTACTTAGCACTCCAGTAAGTGAAGCTGCAGAAGCTGGGGTATTCAAGGACTCTGGCAAGGAGCCTCCTTAGCCATTCACTAGCCTTCCTCTGCCTCTCTAACCTCATTTATCACCCTCTTCCTGTTCCCACTGAAAATCTTGACCAGTCATTTGGTAAAACATCATGTTGAAGGGTTTGTAGAATTTCCTCAGTCTGTGGATGACGTCTGGGTCAATGCGAGGGTGAGTCCGACCTTTGCTCTTGCCTAAGCACCTCGGGGCACTGCTGTCTTCTGGCTTCTTTAGGCAAGGGAACCCCTTGGTTTTGTTGAAATAGAAATGCTTCTCAGTCACAACACGTTTGAGGCCTAGAAAATCCTGTACTTTGGCCATTTCCCCGGCGGGGTCCACAATGAGTCGCTCACCGCTGACAAAGAGGATCTGGGAGAGGGGGAAATACTGGAGCCAGTTTTCCAGGTGCAGAGCATAGATCCCTATTCGAATGGCACTCCAGGAAGCGTCTATCAGCCCGAGGGTCCGGTTTTTGAAGGCCAGCACCTCAAAGGTGGGGATCTCGGGTTTCTTTGACAGTGTCTGCGTGTAGTCAGAGATGGCCCTGGTCACGGGATTTCTCACCACCACAATCAGTTTGATGTCCTTGGCCATGGAGTGAATGCGCTTGGGAGCCTCATTTGTCACAAAGTAACTTGGAGTCTTCTCCATGGTTATTTGCCCATCCAGAGTCTTGGGCATCACATTTCTAGGAGAGGGAGGAAAAAGGAAGAGAATGGTTATTCCTATCTATCTGGAAATATTGTAACTTCTTTGTACAAAATGTGTGATATAAAAAACCTAGTTCGGAACCATCCAATAAAACTGATAAACACTCGGAAGTTCTTCTTACCTACGTGTCCCAACTATAGTTTTATCTTATCTTGACTGCGTATTATCAGAAAAGGTGACATAAGACATTTGCGTTCTCTCCTGGGAACCTTATATCCCCTGGTTTAAATGGCTGTTCTACCTCTTACCAGTCACGTTTAACCTAGATACACCCTTGAGTTCTGCACATATTGGTTGTATAATCTCTGAAACGGACATAATGAAAGCACCGACTTCACACTGCAGTATAAGGATTAAGGGAGATAACGCTTAGAAAGCATTGAGCAAATGAAGCTAGCATATGTAAGAGCTCAATAAATTAAGGACATTATTATTGTTGTAGTAGTTTTTAGAAAAATCTTTGAGCTCAACAAGACCTCAAAGCTTATCGAGTCCAGGACTGGCAAACTACCTCCTGCCTTCTGTTTTCATATAACTCACGGCTAAGAATGATTTGTAATCTCTGAATCGTTGTGTGTGGGGGGGGACCAAAATGATAATAATAAAACATTTTATGATGCATGAAAATTATATAGAATTCAAATTACAATGTTTATAAATACACTTCCATTGGAACACAGCCACACTCATTCATTTACATATTAATCTAGGCTGCTTGTACACTAAAACAGCAGAACTGAGGACGTCATAAAGAGACCATAAGGCCCAAAGGGCCTGATGTATTTACTCTTTGTTCCTTTAAGAAAGAATCTGCTGATCCCCAACTTGATCCAAAGGCATTATTGTGTAAATGAGAAAACTGAAGCCCAGGGGTGGGGAAAAAACATGGAAATCAGACAGGCTTTCTGACCTCAGCAAATTGAATTACATCTTTGAGGCTTATTATCCTCATTTGTAAAATCCTAAAACCATCTCAAATTTGGTTGAGAATAAAACAATGTATAAGATGAAAGATCTAACATAGGTCTGGTTCAATACATGGAATTTTATTCTTTCTCTGCCCTTAGAATTCCCCAGCGAGCCACTGACGGATCCCATACAAAGGTCCATATCTCTTGGTTCCCTTGCTAAGGTTGCTCCTCCACTCCCATCCCTCCATCCAAGTTTGCTTCCAGAGTGGCCTTATCTTATTTGGGAGCTCCAAGATATTAATATTAAAGGGGTTCGATGCCATTTTCCTCTAATCTGAATATGGCAGGCTTATCAATGCTAAAATGAAGCTTAGGATGCTATTATACAGTCAACTTGCTATAGGCATATGTAAACCAAAGTTAATTGATGATAAACCTGTTCAATACCCGTCAGTACAGCAGGCCATCTGCCACCATGTGCTCCATTAAGTCTATTCACTTCTGAGCCTTGCACCAAAGTGGTACATTTAGGATTACACAAGACCTCTTTGTTATGATGACATGCTTTTAAACGTCTTAGCTAATAAAACTTAATACAGACGAAGATCCCCTAGCTTCTCCTACCATAATTAAATTTATTTACTATCGCGTGTGTAGAGAAAGAATGACTTTTCTTTTATCTCTAATTCACATGCTCTGTCAATAATTAATTGCAACTGGGTTTTGAGCTTTCTCAGCAAGCACTTTTATGAGGCAAGAGGAATTTGCCTCGTAGAGAAATTCACAAAGAGCTGGATGTTGTTAGGGTGTAATGGTTGGGCAGCGTGGTGTTTTCAGATCAAAGCAGTAGCCCCGGTCATAAATACCATGCTTATCTTAGAGTGACATATTCTTCAAAGTGGTTTGAATGTCTTTATGCGTGTGTCTGTTTGGTTCTCACCAGATCAATCTGTCTAATTTGGAGGAACAAGGCTAAGAAACAGCCCCTGGGAATCAATTTTGCCTGAATTAAGAATTCCAATTACCCATACTACCTTGATGAAGTTACTTAACCCATTTTGAGCCTTAATTTTTCATCAAAGAAAATAGGGTTAATAAAAGGTGATGCGTCATGGGATTGTAATGAAGATTAAATGTCATGATGCAGGCAAATCAACTAGGATCGTGCCCATTCAGTGTCAGAATTTTTTTTAACTTAAGCCAACTGGCCAAAATCAGGTTTATTCTTACAGGAATTCTTACAGAAGGACAAGGGGAAAAAAAATACTTTATTTGACCAAATGGAAAAGACTGAAAAACATGGGAACTAAGAAACTGATCTAGAAAAAAATTATACTCTAATTCATGCCAATATCATCAATTGCATTTCCTGATCTGGTGGCTGGTGTCCAACAAGGAAACTACCGTTCAGCCTGAGTATAGGAAATACACTGATAACTTATTTTTTTTTTCAAGTGGAGAGTTATAGTCCCTTGTTTTATTATGCAACTCACATCATATTATAAAAATATTGGATAAATCTTGATGCAAAAACATATCACCTGAAAATAGCTATTTTTACATGGCTTTTTCCAGATTTTAGTTCCTCTGCTGTGTTTTTGTGTGTTTATTTCGTCATATTTTTCTTTAGCGTGGGAGCAGCTGCTCGGCTTTTCTTTTTATCCATTCTTCACCTTTCCCTTCTTAGCCCTCAATGCTTGTCTTTGCATTCAGCCCCATTCAGATTCGTCTCCTTTACTTCAGCTGATTGACAACCTGTCAAGAACTCTGTGGATCTTGAGTATTTTATCTGACGCATCTGGTATAAAATGGTACTCAACATATAAGCTGGTCAATTTAGGAGAGTAGATGTGTGCCTAGCTCAGTGCTTACCGCAAAAGGAAATAAGAGAAGGCATTGCAGAAGGCTTTGGAGATGGTAGAAGGGAGCAGAGGAACCTAAATGGTTTTGACCATCATGCTACCCATGAATTTGAGAAGTATATACTTTAGGAGAGTTTCTGGATTTAGGGCACACATGGGAAGATTATGTCATTAAGCCACTATTCAACCAATGTAGCATGAGTTATCCAGTTATTTTGTCAGTAAGAAGATATCCCATACTTGCTCAAAATCTATAAAAGACAAAGTTCCCTTTCCTCAAATTGATTCTGAATCAGTTATAGTCATTCATTCATTCATTCCATAAATAATCACTTATGGGTAATGTAACAGTAAGCAAAGCAGTCCCTTACTCCACTAAGCTACCAGTCTAGCTCCCACAGCTGAAACATAAAGAGCTTTTATAGCATCACATAATGAACTACTTAAATCAACAGAGCAGGCATCATTATTATTCCAGTTTTACAGAGAAGGAAACAAGACTGGAAGCTAAAGATATGTTCCAAGGTCTCACTAAGTGTGTATTTTGTTTCTAAGTTGAGAGAGAGTAATTCAACACCAGGATCGGTGCCTAATATCAGGTCCTGGCAAATAACAGGTTCTCAATGCCTATCTGTTGAGTGAATAGTTGGGAGAATGACAAGCCATTTATCTTCACTCCTAAGTGTAGGCCAGTCCTAATGCTAGGTTTTTGTTGTGATAGGTTTTGATGCCCTAATCTTCCTTTTCCCTACCTTCATCTCTTCACCAGGGCTCTCACCTGGGCCTCCAATCCAGTAACTACTTACAAACCATGCTGGTTTCCCTCTTCCTGTAAGATTAGAGGAGGCATCTCGCCTGTGGATAGGACCAAACCTCCTGCTAACCTGGGCTTTGGATCTTATTCCCTTCCAACCTTTCAGGCACGTTTGCTCTCAATTTTTCTTCTCTCTTCTAGGTTTTAAGTAAGTTCATTTCAACTGCATCTGACAGTTCAATATACTTATGTTCTCATATCTTGGTGTGCTTGGAATGGAAAGAAAGCTAGTAATGCTGGAAGGGAGTGAGCAAAGGTAAGAAGGTCAGAAAAGAGGGTCAGGGAGATGGACAGGGAGTAGACCATGGAGGGCCTCATGGGCCGTGGGAAAGATACTGAAATTGTTTTCCTTATGTGATGAGAAGCCACAGAAGAATATCACACAGAAGATGATACAATTTATACTTATTTTTCTTTTTTCTGGTAACTTTGTTGAGAAAATATAGGAGTGTGGCAGAGGTAGAAGGAAAGTAATCTGCTAAGAGACCATTTTAGGAGAGAAAGAGAGAAATGGTAGGGGCCTGAGTATAGGTGGAGAGGGCAACCCGGAAAAAGAGCTCAGCATAGGAATAGATTTTAACATAAGTCCAGCAGTCCTTAACGATGGGTGGGAGTATGTGCAAGAGAAAGAGAAGCATCACAGATGACACCAAGATTGTTGGCCTGCACCAGTGGCTACATGGTAGCATGGTTTATTGACGTGAACACTACTGGGAACAGGTCAGCTTTTAGGGGAAGATACCACATCTGATTTCAGACTTGTAATATGAGATATCTCCTCTATACCGAGGTGGAGGGATTGAGTAATCACGTTGATACTGAAGGCTGAAATCCAAGGGAGATCCAGGTAAGAAGTGGACATCTATGTCATGTGCTCATGTTCCACCTGCCAGGAAGTAGGGAGAAGAATGTCTGCCCTCTTTACCTGTGCTGGAAGAAGACGCGACTGCCCTTTGCCTATGTTGGGATTTCTTTCATAAAGGAAAGGTATTCAGATGCTAGGTGTGCAAAAAATATTGTTTTATTCTATTACAAAGATGTTCATGAAGTAGTTTTAATTTCCAGAATCCTTGTTAACTACCTGCATTACAGAGCTTACAATAATGTTATAATATGGTTTGTTTCCATGTCCTTCACGGCTAGTCTCAGTTCCTTGGGGCCATAGGCAAAGTTTCATTCACCTTTGCATCCCCAGTGCCAAATGTAGTGTCTGACACGTACTGGCTACTCCATTACTATTTGTGGTTATTGGATGAAAAACAAATAACATTCCAATGAATATATGGTCCCTGGAAGTCAGGAGAGTTGGGGGCAGTTTGCAGGACATGCCTCATCTAAGTAGGTGTTCTATGCATGGGGTTCAGCGTTTCTGAGTTTCCTCCCATCCTTGTCTGAAAGACCATGCACTTCAGCATGGACCATATGGTGAGAAAACACTGCATCTGGGCTTGGCACAGCTCGTTAACAGTATCTTGGGCGCTCAGAGCAGCCGTGACATCAGCGTCAACACACAGTCCTGAAGCGAGAATCATTCCACAAGATCACACATCTGCTCTCACAGCCCCAAATGTTTATGAGACACTCTCCAACTCACTCACCCTGTCCCCACTGCACTCTCCTGGTCCTAGTGCTTTGCTAAGAACAACCCAGTTGTTTTTTGTAAAGAGTTAGGTCTCACTTTGTTGCCCAGACTGGAATACAGTGGTGCGATGATGGCCCACTGCAACCGTGAGTTCGTGGAGCACAGCCACTTTTGAATGCAGGTCACCCTCTGGGGTCCTCGCAGAAAACAACAGTAACAATAGTTAACACGCAGTCTAGACTGAGCCCAGCCATTCATTGAGCACTCACTCCCTGCTATGTTCTGAGGCTAAGAGTTCAAATTCTGAATCCAGACTGATGTCCCTAAGCATTTTCAGAAATTGGACTCACCAGCCCAGTAATTAAGAGCAGAGATTCCAGGAGCTAGACTTACCAAGTTTGCATCCACTGATTGCCTGTGTGATCCTGGGCAAATTACTTAAGTAATATCGGTCTATTTCATTATTTGAAAACCAGGCATCACACTAATAGTACCCTTCTCATGAGGGAGTCTGAGAGGATGAAATGAGTTAACATCTAGAAGAGTGACTCTCATACAGTAAATTCTCAATGCAGTAGCTATTAATTTTTGAAACAACTCTTTAAATAAGGTTTTATTATAATCCCCACTTTAGGGATCAGGAAACTGAGACCCAATGAGATTGATTAATTTACTCACAAGAGGTGGAGTCAGAATTCAATCCCAAGTCTGTCTGACACCATAGCCAAATCTCTTGGCTACTGCCTGACAATGCTTAACCAAAACTACAAAACCTCAGCAAGGTTACATGACTGGCCCAAGGTCACTCTGCTTGTAGGTGGCAAAACTGAATCTTAAAAGGAAACACATCATGAATGCTGCAAAGCTGAGCTATCTCTGATTTACCACTGGGAGTTACAGAAACCCAGATCAGAATCTCTAGAAATTCTTGCCAGATCAAGCTACATCATTCAATTTGTGATATCTCTCTCCAGGGCCTCCTCAATTGAAGCAAATGGATACCATCATGAATGTCGAGGGAGAAAGCAATCACCCGTATTAGATATAAAGTGCCCATTCTCTCTGGAAGGGTCAGGAGCACAGCTTGCCTTTGGCTTGCCTGAATTAGAGGTGTGTGGGAATCTTACATTTTCACAAATGCATTATCCAGTGGAACAAATGGTGCATAAATTAGCAATATTTTCTGAGCCCTGATGAGGAACCCAAGAGGATGGTGGGTAGAGCAAGGGCATGGGGTGAAGCAGGGCCAGTTCCCCTGCACGGAAGAAAGAAACTCACTTAAATTTCAATGGAGCAGCTGCTTACTTGCCAAGCACTGAGCAAGGCAATTTCACGTATTGTCCTGGTTAAGTCTCACAAGTACCATACAATTCACTGAGTCCATCTTAGAGATGAAATAACTGGGAGTCAGAAAGACAAAGAACCTTGTCCAGGGATGCATAGCCGGGACCTTGCCCTGCCTAGTTATACTGGAAAGTTCATTGTGCTTTTCAAACGAAAATTCATGAATTCTGAAATCCTGAGGGCAGGTCATTCTATTTGGTGACCACATTCTTAAATAGAAACCCAAGAACAGGAGCTGTACATATGGCCGTGAGGCTCTAGGGCTTTCAGCAAAATTGCACCCAAGAAAGAAGGAATCCTGAGTTATGGTTCTGACTAAATAGCTAACTTGCTGAATCAAGTCAGAACAGAAAATTTCCTTGGACTTCAAATTGCTTTGCAACAAGAGGGTCGAGTTAACAGACAGTCCCATTAATTCCATTGAGTATTGATTAGTGCTTATTATGTACCAGCTATGGGGTATATGTTGATGATCAAGCAGGCACGGTCTCTGCCCTTCAATAGACTGTATGTTTTTGAAGGAAAGACCTGCATGTCCCATTTAGTAAAGCGACCTGTGGTTCAGATGGGACATCTTTGCTGTCCCATCAAACAGAATGGCATGTGCCAAATCTCAGCTGCATTGCCACATACCTACAAAAGAGAGGAGACAGAAAGGAATGGGACAGAGAAGAGGAAAGGAGGAAGAGAAGGAGCAAAGGATGAAGGAGACTAAAAGGGAAAAGGAGGAGAAATAAAGATAAGAGGAAGAATGGAAGGAGAAGGGGAAAGCAGAGCTGGGCTTGGAAGATCCACAAAAAACTGAAATACTGAGAAAAAAATGAAGGACACATCCCAGGCTTAAATAACACATGACCATACATTAGGAGAAATTTTTCAAATCGAGGTCTCAAGCATATTTGTTGTTTTAAAGTTTGTGCCAGAAGGTTTAGGTTTGTCAGAGATATTGCACTGAGGTTGTAGTAGCAATAGCCCTACAGAAGTAGGCTGAGAAGGTAGATACTCCTCATTCCCCATGATATTAGTGAATAATCTGAGGCTCAGAGAAGTTAAGTGCCTTGCCTAAGATCACACAGTTTATTTGTGGCAGAGTTGGGATTTGAAACCTGGCAGAGCCTGTGCTTCTCAACCCCATTCAATGTGACAAACGAAGGGAAGGTCTAGAGTGGAACTAGAGGCAGGAGGAGGAGACAGAGCAGTGACTTCAGGTAGAGAAATGAGGGTCCAGTCAACATTCTTACTCTGGGAAAGAATCCCTGATAACAACAGACATGAATGCTTTTTGTTTTGTTTTGAGTAAGAGTCTCACTATGTTGCCCAGGCTGGTCTCAAACTTCTGGCTTCAGGCAATCCTCCTGCCTTAGCCTCCCAAAGTCCTGAGATTACTGGCGTGAACCACTGTGACTGGCCCAGACATGGAAGTTCACCAGATCTTAAGGCATGGCAGCAGAGACGTGGTCAGGACCCTGCTTGCTGACTTTGATTTTCCCAATGACACAAGAGTAGGGCTGATTGCTGAGCTTAAGGACCTTGGGAGTGGGAGTAGAAAGGGAATGAAATGTGGCTGGATGATATATTAATAATTTGTGGATTATGATGACCTATTGAGAAATTATCTTGTGTTTGATTTTGCTTCCAGAGACTCATCTGGAAGACAGAGGACTCATCGCCAGCCCCACCTACCACCATCACACACTCCCATTGCCAAGGAGGGTAACTAGTCCCTTATTCTCAAGGTCTGGCTAATTTTTATCTCCAGAGAAGGTGAGAAGTTTCTCTATTTTGTGGATGTTAGAGCATCCTAGACAAACCCACTGAGAGGGCTTCATGTTTCAAAAATATAGGTCTTACCCAGGGTTTCTTAACTTCAGCAATGTCCACATTTTGGGGTGAATGATTCTTTGTAGTGGAGGCTGTCCTGTGAATTTTAAGATAGTCAGAGCATCCCTGGTCTCTACCCACCAGATGCCATGACACCCACCAGTCACGACAAACACAGATGTCTGCAGACATTGCCACATCTCCCATCCAAATGACCCCCGGCTGAGAGCCACGAGTTTAACTGGTATAACCAAATGGCTAGACTTGTCTAATCAAACTGTGTAGGGCTCTGCCCTTCATTAGAGTAGGACTTTGGGCAAGTTATTTAGCCTTTCTGTGCCTTGATTTTCCCATATGTAAAATGGGATGATAGTAATAGTAACACATATCTCAGAAGGTTTTTTTTAAAAATGAAATGAATTCATGTGGGTACTGTCCTTACTGCCTAATATATCATAAGCACTATCTAAGTGTTTGCTATCATTACTGTGGGTGTGGTTATACCACTGAGACAACCTGCAGCCTGCATCCCAGCTCCTGAAACAGCGAACATCTGAGATTGCTTAACACAGAGCTCTGGATATGGGGAGACTCCTGTGTGGATCTGTGTGTGGCTGAGCACTAAGTGCTAAGTTGCTGAAGATCTTCCGGCCAACGTTGACTCCGAGCGGGTGGAGCCATTAACAAAGCCAAGCCCCATGTGACCAAGTGAAGATGAGGGACACTCTCTTATAACCCTGGATTGTGCCATAAGAGACGTCAGAGGTGGGTCTGAATAATGACTGGGAAAGGACTTCTGTTCAAAGTAACAACATGGGTTTCAAGCCAGGTTTAATTCGATTTAGAACATAGGAACCTTTCTTGAAACTTAAGAACGAAAGAGTAGTTTATCTGTTCTACAGAAGATAACTATCAACATACACTGAGTACCTAGCTAAAGTTGGAAATTATAATTTGAACTGATATCTACTCAGCATTCAGGAGCCAGGTGTACATTACAGGTGTGTGCCAGGCAGGTATAGCAGAATGTCCGAAAGATAAGAAAACCTAGGATGACTGTGAGTGCTTGAGCCTTGGACTCTACTTCTGTCCCAGCCAAGTGAAGAGTGAAGATGCTTAGGAGGGAGTGGATGAACAGGAAGACCATGGGGACTAAGGACATAGAGGGCTTGATGTAGACATTGGACATGAAGGTTTGACTGCCTCTCTGGGTATAACGTGAAGAGAGAACTGAATTATCTCCATGCTTTTCCTGATGATTCTATGAAAGCAGAGGTCCCCAACCACTGGACTGCAGACCAGTGCTAGTGGGTGGCCTGCTAGGAACTGGTCTGCACAGCAGAAGGTGAGTGCTGGGTCAGTGAGCGTTGCTGCCTGAGTCCACCTCCAGTCAGATCAGCAACATCATTAGCTTCTCATAGGAGCGTGAACTCATTGTGATCTGTGCAAGCAAGGGATCCAGGCTGCATGCTCTTTAGGAGACTCTAACTACTGCCTGATGATCTGAGGTGGAACAGTTTCATCCTGAAACCATCCCCACCCTAACCCCATCTGTGGAAAAATTATCTTCCACAAAGGTGGCCCATGGTGCCAAAAAGTTTGGAGACTTCTGTGCTGAAGCAAAAACAACACTGATGAATTTCTGAAGCTATCATCATAAACAAATAAGGTGAGAAAGCAGACCATCAGAAGAGCTGCCAACCAGAAAGAAGAAGCGAGAAAATCTGAGAATAGATGCCACTTGGAGAACTATTTCAACAAATGATGTTTGAGATGCTTTTCTGAGTTACACCCAAGCATCATAAACTGCTTTTCGATGGACTTCATCTCAAAGGATCAGAAGTTAAGGACACTGCCTATGCCATGGGGCAAATTCCTCTTACTTTGTGTCCAGAGACATAAGACAAATAAAAAAAGGAAAAGACAAAGGCCCTTTTCAGGCCATTTCCACCTCTATAGCAGGTAGGCTCATAGATTTTCAAAGCTAGCTCTTACTCTCTCAAATGAAGATAAAGAGGACGTCATAGTTCCTCATCAACTCTAATAGTGTTTTCACTCCCTCAATAGTCAAGAGCTGGTCACATATAATAGAAGGCCCCCACATCTATGTTCTTGGATCAGGCTCCAAAGAGAATCTGGCTTGGTGGATTCAGGGCATGTGGCCCTTTCTCTGGTGCCCAGAAGAGTGCATAGGGGTCGTTAGCATGTCTGAATACCTCATGAGAACATAGAAGTCTATAAAAGAGGGTTGAAAGCCTTCTCTCCCATGCTCTTAACAGATTTCCATACTGTTCTCTTGTACTACATACATTTTCTTTCATGGGATCTGAGTTTTGGAACCCACTTTACTTATTTAAGTAATTACAATTAAAAAAATTTATTTTATATATCAGAACTATATAGAATTGCTTATTAGTGTCCCTTAAAAGAAAACCAAGGTCACTATACTGAAATAAATTTTAGCTTAGAGAGAAAGAGGAAAAAAAGAAAACAACAGAAAAAAAGAACTCTTCGTTTGTTCATTGATTTAGCAACTATAGCACAGCAGATATTGTGCTAGTATTAGAAGATAAAAAGTGGCTGGGCGCGGTGACTCACGCTTGGAATTCCAGCTCTTTCGGAGGCCTAGGCAGGTGGATCACCTGAGGTTGGGAGTTTGAGACCAGCCTGACCAACATGGAGAAACCCATCTTTACTAAAAATACAAAATTAGCCAGGCGTGGTGGTGCATGCCTATAATCCCAGCTACTCAGGAGGCAGAAGAATTTGCTTGAACCTGGGAGGCAGAAGGTGCCATAAGCCAAGATCATGCCATTGCATTCCAGCCTGGGTAAAATGAGCAAAATTCCAGGAAAAAAAAAAAGAGCAAGACCTTACCCTTAAGAAGTTTTCATTTTCTAAAATAGTAAATATGGAATATATCCACCATGGAATACTATGCAGCCATAAAAAGGAACAAAATAATGTCTTTCATTGAAACTTCAATGGAGCTGGAGATCATTATTCTAAGTGAAGTAACTCAGGAATGGAAAACCAAATATCGTATGTTCTCACTTATAAGTGGGAACTAAGCTATGAAGGTATAAAGGCATAAGAATGAATAATGGCCTTTGGGGACTTAGCGGGAAAGATTTGGACAGGAGAGTGAGGAATAAAAGAGTACATACTGAGCATAGCATATACTGCTCAGGTGACGGGTGCACTAAGATCTCAGAAATCACCACTAAAGAGCTTATTCATGCAACAAAAAAACCACCTGTACCCCAAAACTATTGAAATAAAAAGTATTTAAAAAGAAATTTTCACTTTCTGAAATAGTACAGATTGTTTGAGAGGTCTCCCCTTATGTCTTAGGACTCACAGTGGTCAAAGACTTTCAGGGTGGGAATCACTGGCCAAGGGTCAACTGAATTCCAGAGCCCACAAATGCCTCTTTTGGTAGCTGGCCAACTGCATCGTCATCTTGACAGAGGTATGTGGCTAAGAAAAGGTTGAGTCTCTGGGTTCTAGCTCTGAACCATACTTGCTTTGAGTCACTCATTTTTGTCTTTGATCCTCAGTTTTGTCCTCTGTCAAATGGGGATAATAACATCTCTTTTTTGTTCCTAAGAAAAGATATCAGGCATCTTGCATGGAGAAAGTCTTGGTAATGCTCCCTCATGTTATCACTGCTAGCATAGTGGTGCTCGTAGTAGATGCAAACAGCCCTATCTGCTCAGTAGATGAAGGAAAAGAGCCCTGTTCAAATTCCCTTTTTTTTTTTTTTTTTTGAGATGGAATTTCACTCTGTTGTCCAGGCTGGAGTGCAATGGCATGATCTCAGCTCACTGCAAACTCTGCCTCCCAGGTTCAAGTGATTCTGCTGCCTTAGCCTCCTTAGTAGCTGAGATTACAGGCGCTTGCCACCATGCCCAGCTAATTTTTGTATTTTTTGTAGAGATGGGGTTTTACGTGTCGGTCAGGCTGGTTTCGAACTCCTGACCTCAGGTGATCTGCCCGCCTCAGCCTCCCAAAGTGCTGGGATTTCAGGCATGAGCAGTTGCGTCCAGCCCTGTTCAAATTCTTAATCTATGTGACTATTACTAGTTGCATCACAGATGCACCTTTATGTAAAGGATGGCTCTGATTCACAGAAACCCACCTCTCAAATGATACAACCCAGTCATGGAGCACCAAATGACTTCAGTGTGGCATATATCCTAGCGAATTATTAGAACTCTCTTTCTACCACCTGAGTTGCCCAAGCATTTGGGAAGCCTCATTGCTGGTCAGGGCTTGGTCATTCCATTGGGCTCATGCCTCAAACAGCACAAATTGTAGGCACTGCTTTTCTTTCTGTCATACCGTTTTCAATGTGATCATTGGTTTTTAATACCAATAGACCACCATATAACACAATGAAACTCTTCCATATTTGATTTAGAAAGCATATATGGACAGACAGTGACTATGAATTCAATAATCCCTTAAAATGCATTTGTGCTGGAATCATCGCTGAATCTACATGTTTGAAAAGTTGCCACATATGTGTGCATGTATGTGTGTGTGTTGATATGTGATTTTTTTGACTTAGTTTATACTCAATGCTTGGTATCCACAGGGATGTGAGGGCCCTTGCAATAATCCTTAAGTCCACAGGTTGGATAGCACGGATCTAATATCAAAACCATTGCCTACCTACAACCTCAGCTTCCATCACTGTCCTCATCCTGGCAACTCTCTCCCCACTCCTTTCTCTTTTGTGATTGCACCATCTCATTCCAGAGGGTCTAAGACAACATTTTCCCTGATTGTGAATTAACAAGATTATGGAACAAATTTCACCTGACCCTGACTAGGGGTCCCAGCTGGAGTGTACTTTGCTGATACTTTATTCACAACATTCAAAGAAGGCCACTCTGAAGAATCTCACACACCAATGTCTGTTAGCTATTTTGTTGTGCTTTCTTTCCTTGGTCTCAGCATTTCAAAGGGCAGGTGCAACAATTAAATGATGATTACAGAGGTCTCAGCATGTCTGCACAGGCCCTCGTGCTCACAGTTGAACAGACAGTGACGACAGAGGGCTCCTTTTGGGAAGCCTACGCTCCAGGTTTCCCCATCTCACGCTCCACTCCGAGCTGTGAGCCAGCTCACCACTGCCTGGGGGATGCTGCCAGCCTGCCTTCCTTCTCACCTGCATCCTGCTGCTGATCCAAGCCCTATTTTCTCTTACTGAGTCTTCTGTCACCCTTACGCATGTCTGAATCCTGCAGCCTCAAACAGCATGGACCATCGCAATTCTGAGCCTCAGAGCAATAAAGTCACTACTCTTTATGAAGGTGACTGCCAATCTCCCAGGTTTTCATTAAGGTCTTGCCTTCTCCTGGACCACCCTTTGCTTTGTTCCACCTGCCTTTCAAGGTACTACCATATTCTTCTGATGGAGGTTCCACTAGTCTCATGCCCAGAGCATCACTTATTGGCTCCTTGTAGCTGTGCCTCCTAAGCTCTGTCTTTTACCTCCTTGGATGAATATCCCTCAAGCTGCCACAGCTGACTCAGTCACTGTCTGTCCCTGGGATCCTGGCTCTGCTATCCTCTCTCTAAATAACTCTGGAAGACCTCCTTAACCACGTTGAGCCTCAGTTTCCTCATCATATAAAATTCCCATTTTATACAATGATTTTACACGATTCCAGTCACAAGCAAGACCCATATCAGAGCATGTTTTATCAGGATCAAAAGAGCTGCACTCAGCAGGGTGCCTGGAAGGACTTAACTGCTCAGTACCAGTGTTAATTATTATTGCTATTACATACGAAGCCCATTTCTTCACTGTGTATTCTCAGAGAATGTCATCTTAGGACCTGTGTTGATGATGAGGTCATTCATTTTTAACCTATATGCAGCCTTAAAATGAACTTTTCTTTTTGTAAATAATTTGTATGTGTTTCTTCCTTGTGATCCAAGAGATCTGGTCAGCAAGACAGATGATGTTCAGTCAAAGTACTTGATGTTTTATTGGTGAAGGCACTGCTGGGGTCAATCAAGCCTGGCTGCAGAAACGTGTAAAGTAAGTCAGTCAACATGGAAACATTCATCCGTATGCGTAACTGGTGTCAGTGTTCCTGTGAAGAGCAAGTGTGTTCTGCCACACTGCCACGTACCAGCTCTAGAGTTTAGCTGCAATTGAAATTTAGTGTTGAAGGGAAATTGTACTTTCTGTGGAGTAAACTCAGGCAGACACCCCCTTTCCTCTACGTTTGGCCAAGATAGAACAACGACCTTTCTACAAAGTGCCCAGGCTAGAGCCTTCTATGCTGCCCTTGAGCTGTTTCCTTCAGACACTTGCATCCCCAAATCAAGAGCTTCAGCTTCAATGATGTAAAATATAATCATACATTAATTAGTGCATCCTACTGTGCCTGTGTTTAGACTTGGCTTTCACGGCTTGTGGTGCATGAAATACTAAATAGATTTTCAAACCAATCATTCTGATCCTATAACAGATAGAGAACTAAAGGATAGACAGAAAAGGAGAGAAGCATACACCTTGAGAGGTATTCAAATATTCACATACATACACACTCTGCTATAAAGATTCTTATATTAGGGCCAGGCGCAGTGACTTATGTATGTAATCCCAGCACTTTGGGAGGCCGAGGTGGGCAGATCACCTGAGGTCCGGAGTTTGAAACCAGCCTGACCAACATGGAGAAACCCCATTTCTACTAAAAATACAAAATCAGGCAGGAGTGGTGGCACATGCCTGTAATCCCAGCTACTCAGGAATCTGAGGCAGGACAATCACTTGAACCCAGGAGGTGGAGGTTGCGATGAGCCGAGATTGTGCCATTGCACTACAGCCTGGGCAACAAGAGGGAAATTTCATCTCAAAAAAAAAAATTCTTATATTATCAGGCATTAATGCAAACTAATTCGCTATAGAGCATATTTCACACACACATGCCTACACACACACACACACACACACACACACACTTCCTTCAGCTCTTCTCATAATTGGCTTCTTCTCTTATTCAGGTCTTAGTGCAAACATCACCTCCTCAGATAGCAATCCTCCAACTCAAGAATGCCACCTAAAATCATTCTCTTTCACATCAGCCTTCCTGTTCACTTCCTAGGGCTCATTGTTACCTGAAATCATCTTGTTGATATGTTCATTGTCTTGTGTAGAGTCCATCTGTCTCCTAAAGAACATAATCTCCAAACAAGGGAGATGATTTTGCACTTTTATATAGTTTGTGTGCTCCCAGCACGTCACATTGTCCCTGGCATCAGGTAGGCCTCAATAAATATTTGGTGAATAATGGAAGAAATAATGAAAAGAAGAAAAGGAAAGAAGGAGAAAGAAAGGAGGGAGAAGAAAAAGATGGGCGAAAGAAAAATGTACCCAAATTGAGGCAGATAATTATACTCAATAGAGTTCCTAACACACCATATTGCAGCATTTTCTCCCCTCCCCCAGCAGCCAGGTTGTGCCAACTCCAAGCTCCCCAACCTCAGAAGAGGGCACCACCATCCACTCAATCGCTCAGCCTAAAACCTAGGAGCCAGCACTAATTCCTCTTTTCCTTACACCCAGTGCAGCACATCCAATAAGTGCATCTAGTAAGTCTGTCTGTTGCCTCTATTTCTAAAACACATTCTAAATTTAACTTCTTCTTTCCATCACTCCATCATTCCTCTGCCACTTTGCTATCTACAGCACTGCCATCTCCAGCCTCTACTGCTCTAACAGCCCATTTCTCCCTGTCTTGTTCCTCTAAATGCCATTACCCACACTGAGCAAGAGTGAGTTTTCAAAAGCCCATGCCAGCTGAGAGGGAGGCAGGAAATGCATTGAGGCTAAGAGCCTAGGCTTTTAGTGTCTGATGCTTGGGTTCAGATACTAATTCTGTTGGTTGGGGGCAGTGGCTTACGCCTGTAATCCCAGCACTTTGGGAGGCCAAGGCAGGCAGATCACGAGGTCAGGAGATCAAGACCATCCTGGCTAACACGGTGGAAACCCATCTCTACTAAAAATACAAAAAATTAGCTGGCTGTGTTGGCAAGCATCTATAGTCCCAGCTACTCAAGAGGCTGAGGCAGGAGAATTGCTTGAACTTGGAAAGAGGAGGTTGCAATAAGCCAAGATTGTGCCACTGCAGCCTGGGTGACAGAGCACGACTCTGTCTCAAAAAAAAAAAAAAAAAAAAGATACTAATTCTGCCATTTGCAGTGCATGAGATCCAGGATATTACTATTAGTATTAATATTTTTGCAGAGCTAGCTGAGGTATTATTTTGGACAAAAAAATAAGCAATTGAAGTGTTTTGTAGCTGGAGGCATGGACAAGGGGGGTCCTCAGGCAGTAAACTCCCCCATGGGTGGCCTGAGAGCTAGGGCTGAGCCTCAAGTGCATCTCCTGTTCCCTGTGCAGGATATTATTTAACCTCCCTATGCTTTAGTTTTTTAAATAAAAAATGAATACTTTAATGATAAGAATAATGTTTCATTGATACTATCATTGTGAGGATTAAATGAGCCAATATATATAAAGACTATATAATAAAACTACCTGAGCATTAGTTGTTATTATTGCTATTACTACATCACTCCTGTGCTTAAATCCTTTCAAAAATTTCTCATTATGTTACAAAACTAAGTCCCTTCTCATGGACTAGAAGCCCTACTCTATGGTATGTTCTCCAACTTCATATCCCGTTTCATCAAAGTCCAAGCAACACTGGCCTTCTCTCTGTCCCCAAATACTCCACATTCCTTTCCTTGCAAGGATCTGGCATTTGATATTTTCTCATCTTGGAGGATGTTTCCTCAGATCTTTGTACAGCTGGCTCCTCCTTGTCATTCAGCTCTTATATTAAATGTCTGGACCTGTGCCGTCCAATATGGAAGGAACTAGCCACAAGTAGCTATTAAATTTAAATTAACTGAAATTGAATAAAATTAAGGATTCAATGTCTCCGTTACACTAGCTGCATTTCAAGTGCTCAATAGCTACAAATAGCTAGTGGCTACTGTCTTGGAAGTGCAGGTATAGAACACTTGCATCATCACAGAAAGTTCTATTAGTCGCTGCTAATCAGGCCCATCACTGTGGTTTTTGTGACATCTACGTGCAACTTAAAAGTCGTCTCTAGGCCAGGTGTCATGGCTCACATCTGTAATCCCAGCACTTTGGACTTTGGGTGGCCAGGGCAGAAGGATTGCTTGAACCCACTGCTTGAACCCAGGAATTCAAGACTAGCCTGGGCAACATGGCAAGATCTCATCTCTACAAAAAATTTAAAAACTTAGCCAAGTGCTATGGGGCACACCTGTAGTCCCAGCTACTCAGGAGGCTGAAGTAGAAGGATCACTTGAGCCCAGGAGTTGGAGGCTGCAGTGAGCTATGATCACACCACTGCACTCCAGCCTGGGCAACAGAGTGAGACCCTGTCTTTTAAAAAGTTCATCTCTAAGAGAGACTTTCTGTGACCATTCTACCAAAAATATCCCCTGACCCATCATTCTTTGCCATTGTTCTGCTTTATCTTCTTCAGCACACTTTGCAGCATTGGTCAGGATCTGGAATTATCTAATTTACTAGTTGATTCACATTACTGTTGGTACCTCCCCACCTGGAATCAAGCTCCATAATGGCAGATGTTGCCTTGTTCACTGCTATATCTATATTACCTACAATAGAGCATGGTACATCATGGGTGCTTAATAAGTGAACAAATAAATGATTAATAAGTGGCTCCTTCTGGATATGCAACTTCACATTTTCACATGCATACACACTCACTTTATACATCCAAAGAGGCCACAAGCAGATGGGTGTGCTAAGCAGGGCTTGAGCTTTGGTAGACCTCCATCTTATTGCTACCAGGTATTGAGAACAGCAGAAAGGCTGAAGCTGACCTACTGAAGATGCTTCTGCATATGCTTAGCCCTGGCTGGAGCAGCATAAATAATTGGATATGGAGAGATCTTGGCCATGAAATGCAGACATAACATGGAATAGCCTGTCTCCCGTCTCCGGGAAGGCAAAGCAGAGGAAGAGCTGGGGCCTGAATTTTAACTGAAGGTCAATTTCAGCGTTCACGACAGAAGGCAAGTGACAAGTCAGGGATAAACTCAAAGACCAGGAACAAGAATGAGAGTTGAGTAGGGTTCAGCTTGTGTCTTCCTCAGAGTCAGCCACCTCATTGGAGGCTCTATTCTCCAGGGAAAAAATAAGTTGAATGTGCTGGTTCATTGACGGTTGTGGGGCTTGCTGCCTGTGTCTCTAACAATTCCTGCATCTGCAATTCTGATGCGAATGGATCAATGATCAGAAGTCACCACAACTCTGGAGGCACATTCAAATTCCGTAGTTCCCACAAGGGAGGATTCTAACTCAATATGCCTGTGATGGTCCCTGATCATTGGTATTTTTTATACAGCTCTTCAGGGGATTTTAGTCTGCAGCCAAGATTTAGAAACCATATCATTAAGCCAAATTTCTCAAAAGACAAGAGATAGCCTGTTAAAGTTGAACATACTTTATCCAAAATGCTTGGGACCAGAAATGTTTCAGAATTTGGATTTTTTTCAGATTTTGGAATATTTGCATTATACTAGTTGAACATCCCAAACCCAAAAATCCCAAATCTAAAATGCTTTAATATGTATTTCCTTTGAGCATCACACTAATACTTAAAAAGTTTCAGATTTTGGAGCATTACAGATTTTGAATTTTTGGATTTGGGATACTTACCCTGTATTTCGTGAATAAATAGATAGACGGATGGATGAATAGATAAGTAAACAAATGTGCTAATAAACAACAAACAATAAATAAGCAGATGTCAATGATCAAATGATTAGCATATCCTGATATCACTGAATCTCAATCTCTGATGATACTATAATTATCAGACATGTTATTGCTATCATGGACTCTATTTTTCTTTAAATTTCTTTCTTTCTTATTTGTTTAAAAAATCTATTAAAATAGAAACTGCATATCACTAACCTGAATGGAAAAATAATTATAATTGTCATTGTAGACAGACTCTCACGTGGCTCCCATCTCCTGGTACTATGTCCTTATATAACCTTCTCCCCTTCAGTGTGGGTGTGACCAGGGACTTGCTTCGAATCAACAGAACTTGGCAATGGGAATATGATGTAATTCCACTGTTTGTTACACAAATTTTAACTTTTGTCTACTAGCAGCCTCTCTCTATTGGCTTCTTTTCTTCTTCTGGATTTAATGAAGTCAGTCACCCTATAGATAGGTTCACTTGTCAAGGAACTGAGGGCAGATGTCTCTGGTCAACAGCCACTAAGAAGTAGAGGTCCTTCGTCAATAACCCAAATGAAACTGAATTCTGCCAACAACCACACACATTTGCAAGAGGATTCTTTCCCATTTGAGCTTTAGATGAGGTGCCAGCCCTGGCCAACACCTTGACTGGATCCTTATAAGAGACCTTGAAGCAGAGGAACCATAGAAACTGTGAGATCATAAACGTGTTTTAAGCCCTTACGTTTGTTATGCAGCTATAGAGAATCACTACAGTTGCCACAGATAGAAGGTAATAGAAAGGAATGATAATACTATTGCCTGCTTTAGATGCTGGAATCAGAGTATCCTGTGATCTCATCCTGGCAAGGTAAGATTCTGCTTTGGCTGAAAGATCACAGGAAGCAGAGTGGTGGCTCCAGATGATCTTGGTGCTCATCATCTGCCTGGACTGACTCTGCCAAGTCTACAGAATGTTTTGTCCCATTCCAGAACTCAACATACATTTGAAATGTGGCCTTGAGGCACAGGCTCCTTCTCCCTCAATGGCCTCTCTAGGTATCTTCTCAGTAAGTCTCAAACGTGTGCACCATGAGTTACAACAGATATTGTACTCTGATTCCAAGTGAATAAAATATTTCTTTTTCCAGGTCTGAATGGAAGGCTTCATGGATAGAATAACATTACCATTGGCTTTTCTCTAGATGGGTGATTCCGGCCATTCCAGCCACCTTCATTAGCCATCAGAAAAGCTGTCCCAGACTGTCTGTTGTTATTAGTTCATTGGTTTCATAGCTGAACCCTCCTCCATAGAGCCCTGTGTTGGAGTTAAAGTCTTCATTGGAAACCAGTCCCCTATCTCTCTATGCTACCTAAAGGGAAAACCTAATCTCTCATTTTGGTGAGTATTTTTTTGAAGAATTTATATATACATATATACACACACATATACATGAACATATATATATCTTCATAGAAATTATATAGAACACATAATCGTGTTTTGGGTGAATGCCTGTGTATGTGTGTGGGAGTATGTTGACACAAATAGTATCATACTTTATGTAGTATTCTAAAATTTGGATTTCTGCTCAACTATACTTCTTGAGATCTTTCCATATCGGGGTACATATCATTTTTTAAATGAATGTTTTATTGTATATGCAAACCATTACCATTTATATTTAGCCATAATCCTAGAGAGAGTCCTTTAGTTTCCAATTTTCCATTATGACAAATAAGGCCGAAATGAGAAACTTTGCACATCCCTCTTTGCATACTTTCTTGAGTATTTCCCTAATATAGCCATAAAGAGGTTGAATTGCTGGGTCATGGGGTGTGTGTATTAAAGGTTTTAATAGATACTGACAAATCGCCCTCCATGCTGTCATACCAAAATTATGTTTCCACTCACCATGCATGAGAGTACCATGTCCCTTCACCAGCCCTTAATGGTACTGCTTCTTTATTTCTACCAGTCTAGTGACTGGCACTCACCCTTCAGGACTCAGCTCAAACGACCTGTTTTCTCCAATTGACAGGACACCTCCCTGCTCTGCTCCCTGCTTCCTGGGCCTTACACTCTGCTTCCATTATTGACCCATCACACCATATGGCACATACGTATTTTTCTTCCCTCTCTGCTAGACTGTGAGCTCCTTGGGAAAAGGCCAAAATAGACTCCTGGGAAAAGTCTGCATGGTTGGACTCAATTAACCCCCTGCCTTTTACAGATGCAATCACATGTCTTTGCAGGGAATTCTTGTGTCCCTGGCAGCACTAGGAACAAGTAGAGTTTCATGCCAGCATTGGGTGTTGAAAAATATTTATGTGGAAATAATTTCATGTTGAAATTAACGTGGTTTGGTGCAACTGAGCAGAAATATAAGAGGGAATAAAAACAAAAGGAAGGGTCTGATGGCAGGGTAAATATTAGCTAGTCCCTATGGACCTCTCGGTTTCAGCTCCTCAGCAAGGAGCCCTGTATGTTCTAGCCACAGTCCTGCCCTCCACACTCTCTACGTCTGAGCCTCATGGAACTTCTTGTCATCTTCTGGATACACCAGAATTTGTCATATCTTGCATTTTGCATGTGATGTTCCAGGTTCTTCAAATGCCCTTCCCTTCCCCACCATGGACTGAACCAAACCTTGTTCACAGCATACCCAATCCAAAGGTCTTCTCTGCACAGCTTCCATGGAATACATAAATATATGCCTAAATATACATACATATGCCACTATGTGTGCCCAAATATACACACATATATACATACGTGAACATGAAACCCTGACGCAAACCCAAACTAAAGATTATTACTACCATTGCATCTATCTCCATGAAGCTCCCCTTCATCTCAAATATCATCAGATATCATTCCAGAGAGATGGATGGGATGTGGGTCAGGAGGAAGAGAAGGAGGAAGAGGAGGAGAGGGAGATGAAGAGCAAGTGTGTGAGTATTCTGAAGAATATCACATGGACAAATTCTCTGCCCAGACATTATTCTTATCATCTCTGCTAAATGGTTGACCAAAACCAGTCATATCACCCACTCACCCACATGAAACCAAGAAGGCCGAGAGCTGGAAACAGCTGGAGAATCAGCCTGGAGACTAAAATATTGCTTTCCTGAATTTTATGTTTATCATTCTCTTGCGCATGTGCGCACACACACACAAACACACACACATCATAATGTTGTATTTCTAAACACACTGTTTAATTTTTTATTTGAAAAATGGCATAATGCTCATTTAGTCTTCTGTAAATTAAAAGAAGATTAAACAAAATCAATTCTTGTGTGCTACGTTTTAGTTAATTCTTTTTCACAGCTGCATTATAATCCATTGTGTGAATATGGCATTACTTATTCATTTTTCGGATGATGGACACTGGCACTGCTTCTCTATTTTTGCTTCATGAACAAGGCTGCTATGTATATTTTTGTACATGCTTTCTGGCATAAAAGAGCAAGAGTCTCTTAAGGGTATGTTCCAAGCAATGGAAATGCTCACCTTATAAGCTGATGCCACTTTGTTTTACAAAATGCTTGTAGCAGGGTATACTCCATCCACCTGTGCCTACGAGTTCACATTCATCTGACTCTTGGTGACTTAATGTGTGCTATTGCCTTAATTTGAATTTCCCTGAATTTAAGAGATTTTTCCCTATGTTTATTGGTAATTTGTGTTTCCTCATGGGTGAAATATCTATATCATTTCCTCGTTTTTCTTTAGAATTGTTTGTCTTTTTTCTTTTTTACTTGTAGGAGTTCTTTGTATATTCCAAGTTGTACTCCATTCTCTTCCATATAGACTGCAAATATCTTCTTCCAGTTTGTGGCTTATCATTTTCTTTATCATCTTCAGATGGTGAGAAGTTTTAATTTAGTCTAATTTATTAATTTTGATCTCATAGCTAGCATTTCACTTTTGTTTCTTGTTTAAGAATTCCTTCTGGCCAGGAATGGTGGTTTATGCCTTTAATTCCAGCACTTTGTGAAGTCAGTGCAGGAGGCTCTCTTGAGGCCAGGAGTTTGAGAACAACCTGGACAACAGAGCAGGAGCCCATCTCTACAAATAGTTTTTAAAAAATTAGTCAGATGTGATGCTATACACCTGTAGTCTCAGCTACTGAGGATGTTGAGGCGGGAGGAAGATCAAGAGGGAGGATCACTTAAGCCCAGGAGGTCCAGGCTTCAGTAAGCCATGATCGCACAACAGCATTCCAGCCCGGGAAACAGAGCAAGACCCTGTCGCAAAAAAAAAAAAAAAAAAAAAAAAAAAAAGAAGAAGAAAAACATCCTTTCTTACTTAACGAAAAAAATAAATCATACCCTAAACGTACACACACGCAGACACACAGACACACACACACACACGTTCGCCCTTACAAGCATTTAAGCAGACTGAAAGAAATAAAGGGACAAACTACGTGGCTCTCTAGGAGAAACCTGTTCTAAAAAGAAATAGTGAAAAGATCCTGAGATGGGAGTGTTTTTGGTGTTGTGCAGGCAGACAAGAAGGAGCCCAGTGTAGCTGGAGAGTATGAGATAGGGAGACAGTGGCAGGAGAGATCAGGGAGGTCGTGCAAGACTAGATGACGAAACTTTATTCTGAGTGCTGTGAGAAGTCCTCAGCAGTTTCTGAGCACAGAACTGTCATGATCTGAATTACAGTTTCCAAGGGCCACTGTAACTGATGCATTGGGAACTGACTGCAAAGGAAAACCCACAAGGAAGCAATTGCACAAGTCCGGGTGAGAGAGGACAATGAGAGTGGTGAAGTGGGAAGGTTCTTGACATATCTGGAAGAAACGGCCAATAGAATTTGGCGTGGATATAAGAAGAAGAGGGGTGTCAGGGCAAGTCCAAGGTATTAGGCATGAGACACTGGAAGAATAAAGTATTTACTGGTTTGAAGGAAGACACTGAAAGGAGAAGACTTGGGCATGGTGTGGGAGAAGTCAGGAGCTCTGCTTCAGGCATGGTATGTTTGAGATGCTTTGTAGACATCCAAATGGAAGTGTTCCAATAAGCAGTGAGTATATGAGTTGAAAAGAGATCTCAGGCTGGGCA
The DNA here is from genome assembly GCA_963573385.1 of Cacajao melanocephalus. NCBI lineage: Eukaryota > Metazoa > Chordata > Mammalia > Primates > Pitheciidae > Cacajao > Cacajao melanocephalus. Next base: position 52,653 of record CAUYLG010070125.1, read on the forward strand.
CGGTGGCTCATGTCTGTAATCCCAGCACTTTGGGAAGCCGAGGCGGGCAGATCACCTGAGGTCAGGAGTTGGAGACCAGCCTGGCCAGCATGGTGAAACCCCGTCTCTACCCAAAATACAAAAAAATTAGCCTGGTGTGGTGGCAGGCACCTGTAATCCCAGCTACTTGGGAGGCTGAGGCAGGAGAACTGCTTGAACCCGGGAGGTGGAAGTTGCAGTGAGCCGAGATCGTGCCACTGCACTCCAGCCTGGGAGACAAGAGCAAAGAGCAAAATGCAGTCTCAACAAAAAAGAAAGAAAGAAAAGAAAGAATGAATGAAAGAAAAAGAAAAAAAGAAAAGAGATCTCAGCTGGAGAATTGGGCATTGACAACATAAGACACTGTACACTGGACTGTATACAGGGGTGAGAAATGGTCCAAGGCTGTGTTGATCGCATAGATGAGAGATGTGGGGTAATAGACATGCCTGGGAGAGCAGCAGCCGCCAGACGGACAAAACATTTCTTCCCCAGCTGTGCACCAAGTCTCCACCCCATCTCAGGTCCTTCATATACCGTCAGGGAACCCGTGCTGTGCCCGGTTGCTCCCGCTCTTCTTTCTCCCCCTCAGACGAATTACTACCACTAGTAAATGTTTGCTCTGGCTCATAAATGCATATTGCCTACCACACAAACTTCAACTGCCTGTAATCAAGACTCACGCACATGCAGAAAAGATTGTGTGCGTGGAAGATATAAATGATGCTGTCGCCCAAGGCTGCTGCAGAAAACGGGGTCACTGAAATAGAAATTGCATCCAGCTTTTACTGCCTCAACCACCTGCCTCCCTTTGCCACAGCCACCCTGGAAGGTAGAGGGAATTAGCTGTAAATATTTTACAGTTGGTAATTTGCTGGAGTAAATCACAGTTCATTTTGCCAGAGAGTGCACTGAACGAGCATTTCTTTTTCTTCTATGGGTTATTTGTGATGTCATCTTTCTGGTTTCACCCCACACTTAACTTAGGCCTCAACATGTTTGTGCCTGTATAATCTAGGTTATTCTGTGTCTCTGGGATGGGCTGAGGTGGTAGGGCAGGTTGAGGCAAGGTGGGGCAGGGAGGCAGAATTCCTCTTAGTGCTCAGGCCAGGACCATTAGGCACCAATGCTCATCACCTAACATATATTTATTCATTCATTTACTAAGGAATTTCTGATTAATCACTATATGCCAAATACTCTGCTAAGTCCTAGAAGATAAAGATTTATATTACATAGTCCCTGTCATTAAGGAGTTCCTAGCCTATTTGGGAAATCCAAGATAAAGTATAAAACTTACTCATACCAACAATTGTTTGATATTAATATTTATTAAGATCTTACTATTCCAAGAGCTTTACAAGAATAAACTCACTTAATCCTTACCCAATCCTCTGGGGTGAAAATTTTTTTATTCCTATTTTACAAATAAAAAAACCGAGGTACAGGCGAGCTCAGTGACCTGTCCAAGATCACCCAGCTGGCAGGATTTTAGTAAGTCCATTCCTGCTCTTAACCACCATTCAATTCTATCTTTTGATTTGAAAGAAAGAAAAAGGAAAACAGGGTTGATTACGGTTAAGCATCAATTACACATGCTTTATGATATAGTTTTGTGTTAAGTGATTTCCATGGGCAACAAATCCTTTAATTCCTAATTTTGGAAAGTGAGTTCCCTGATTCCCACCTTAGCGAGAAGAGTTAGCTCAGAGAATAACCCAACCAAAAATTCCCAAATAATATGCCACTAGTGCAAATGACATGAATAGACACTTATTAAAAGAAGCTATACAAATGGCCAAGAAATATATGAAAAAAAAATATATCACCAGCCATCAGGGAAATGCAAATTAAAACCACAATGTGGTGCCATCTTACTGTAGCCAGAATGGCCATTACTTAAAAGTCAAAAAACAACAGACGTTGGCATGGATGTGGTGAAAAGGAAATGCTTATACATTGCTGATATGAATGTAAATTAGCACAACTTCTATGGAAAACAGCGCTATGATTTCTCAAAGAGTTAAAAGTAGATCTATCATTTGCTCCAGCAATCCCACTACTGATTACCTCCTTAAAGAAGAAGTCATTATTTCAAAAAGATACCTGCACACATATGTTTATCACAGCACAGATTCACAATTGCAAAGATATGGCACCAAACTAAGAGCCTATCAACCAATGAGTGAATAAAGAAAATGTGGTACATATACACCATGTAATACTACTCAGCCACAAGAATAATTAAATAATGTCTTTTGCAGCAACTGTAATGGAGCTGGAGGCCATTATTCTATATGAAGTAACTCAAGAATGGAAAACCAAGTATCATGTGTTCTCATTTATAAGTGAGAGCTACGCTATGGGTAATGGATACTGGAGACTCAGAAAGAGGGCGGGGTGGGAGGGGGGGTGAGGCATAAAAAGTTACATTTTGGCTACAATATACACTGCTCCAGTGACAGGTGCAGTAAAATATCAGACTTTGCCCCTATATAATTGATCCATGCAACCAAAAACCACTTGTACCCCAAAAGCAATTGAAATACATATGTGTGTGTGCATGTATGTGTATGTATGTGTGTATGCATGCGCGCATGTGTGTGTGTATATATATATGCCAATCTCAGCCTAATGGCATCATATATATATAAACTATATCTATAAACATATATTAAACTACATATATGTATATATATGTATATGTATATATGTAGTTTTATGTAAGCGATTTCTGTGGGCAACAAGTCCTTTAATTCCACATATGGTGCCATTAGGCTAAGATTTGATCCAGGATTATTCAACTCCAACACCAAGTCCTTTTCATGCTAAAGGATAATGAGAGTTTATGGAAATAAACAACCATTCAAGGCACTGTCAGACCAGAACAGAGAATAACTAACCCCTCAGAGAGTTGAAGAAGATCGAGGCAGCTAGCCCAAGCTGTGAAGACAAGGAAGAACATTCTAGATAGTCAAGGGCTAGAATGGCAAAAGAGGCTGCAGGACAGAAGGTGAGCAGCACATGCTGACGTGAAATATCAGTCGTTGCTGTCTTGGCTTTGCCTAAGCCCCTGCCCACAGGGCAAGACAATCCATGCTGCATTCAGCAGTAGGAGATTAAGGAGAAGGTGACTCTGGAAAGGATAAGGGAAGCGGGCTTGGGAATAGTTCCCATGAGATCTTTTCTGCCCTCTTTATCTGTGCTAGGGGAACAGCACAGAAAGACATGGTATCTGGTTTCACTTTCCTCTTGCTCAGTTTTTCGCTGTGCGTTTTGGAGCTTTTATTCACCACCATTGTCAAGTATTCTCAAAACTGCCCAAAGGTAGGTGGCTGGACATGTTATTCCATATTGCTATTCTCACCAGAGGGTTGGTCTGAGCTGCATGACTGTAAATAAGGACCCTCTGAGTTATTCAAACCTCATACTCTGCGGTGTCCTTGAACACGCACCTCTTGGCTTTTTCTTCAACTGATGCACATGCTTTTTGGTTCACCACTGAGAACATGTATACAAACATCTCATGTATTAGTAACAAATAAAGTAGCCAGATAGGTTCCTTTCAAGGAATAAAGTACGTGTTCTAATAGAGAAGTTAACTTGGGCTGTAGGGAGAAGGGTGGGTAGACAAGTACTTCCTAACCTAATAGCCAGGGTAACGCTCTTATGAGGCCATTGGGAGTTTACTGCACATACATTTTCAACAAGCAACAAGAAATGGGTCTACTTTGCAATAGCAGCTCCAACTCCCTGACCTATTGTCCTTTGTCAACCAACCCAATCACATCCCTGTATCAGAGCTACCAAAGGCAGTCAACAGCAAGCCAGGAACTACAGTGGAAACTGGAATAAATTGGTGGAGTGGAGGCTGGATTCCCAAGCTTCCATTAGCACAGTCTGGTCTTTGACAGACTTAGAGAGGTTGACTGGTTAGTAGTACCAGAGGAAATACACCTTCAAACAAGGTACCACTGAGGTCTACAAAAGTCTAACTGAACCAGTTTTTCTAAACCTACTTCTCTTAATGAGCAACTTACCTAGCGGTTACATCATTGAAACTCATTCTTCCTTTAGGGAGTTCTAAATACAGTCAAATGCATTCTTATTTTTTTAAAAAAAATGATTTTTATGGCATTATAGGAACCTAGGCAATATGTTTGAGTGCATTTCTATTTAACTTTGTATTTCGTGTGTGTGTGTGTGTGTGTGTGTGTGTATTTACTGAATTTTCACTATTTATGAAAGATGGGCTTTCTCTATATTGGTGTGGGGGTTGCTTTATATTTTATCTACTTCTGAAGACTCTAAGTGGTTTTTAGTGACACTGATAAAAACCCATTCTTTAAATTTGGTTTCCAGGGACCAAAATAAATGAGATACACAAATGGTTGTGAAACACTCAAGGGTATTGAATTTTAAATGATATGGTCATTAACTAAATTTATCACTGGGAAAAATAGTGTTAGATTAATTAAGCTGGGGAGATTTTGATTAAATGTATACAAAACATCTCATTTGTTAGGATCAAATAAAGGAGCCAGATAGGTTCCTTTGAAGCAATAAAGCAAACGTTCTTATAGAGAAGTTAACTTGGGCTGTAGGGAGTAGGGTAGGTGGACAAGTACTTCCTAACCAAATAGCCAGGGTAACGCTCTTGTGAGGCCAATGGAAGTTTACCCTACACACATTTAGAATCTATTAACAGTTTTCTTGGCTACTTTGTGAGCTCCAGATCTAGATTGTTTCCTTCCCTAGAGAAGGATTGTTAATTCCCTGAGAAGAAACTTGATTTGGAGTCACATGGCCCTGTGTTTGCATCAGACCCTACAACTTCTTAGCTATAATAGTGATATGCTCTCTTGCAATTTACTTTATGTTTTGTGCCTCAATTTCCTCATTAACAATGGTGATAACAACACCTTCTTTACCCTATTGTTAGGATTAAATAAGGTAACTGTGTAAGACATCTAACTCTGGTTGGAAAGTTAGGCTAGCTGTTCTTCAAGCCCACTTTCTTCTTCTCCTAGATATACAGACTATATTGCCCAGACTCCCCTGCAATCAGATATAGTCATGTGACTGAGTTCTAGGCAATGACATACGAGCTAAAGCAATGCATTCATTCCCAGGCTAGCCCCCATAGAAGTTTCTTACTCATAATCATCCATTTTCTTTCCACTTCTGCATGGTGGTTGTTTACACCCAAAGCAGTCTTGCTAGCCTGCTGTTTAAAATGTCAGAGCCGTTATCAGCCTGGGCTGTTGAATCATTGTGAGGAGCAAATCTTCCCTCCCCTTGCCCAAAAACCTGAAACTCCTTTGAAAAAATGTAAGTAAGAAGTAAAGTCCTATTGCATTAGCCTACTGCAACTGAAATAGACAGAATCCAACACCCAGTAAGTGCTAAATAAATGCTTCTTGTCTTATCCCCAAGAAAGAACATGAGCAAATGAGCTAAAACCCAGAGAGAGTAAATCACCTAACATTATACAAGAGAAGTAGCAGGCAGATATAATGCATGGTGATTGTGGGATAGAGGTGGAATGTATTTGTTTGGTACATACAATCTTGAATGGGATAATGAGCCTCATCTTGCCCAAGGGACACCTGTTTCAAGGAATGGCATTTTACATTGTGTGACTTGTTACCATGTGAGGGAGTAGATAGGAAGAAAATGGTAGCATGAAGGGAGAAAGAAAGAAATAGAAATAGTGGTGGTGCGGACAAGAAACCCAGAGACAGTTCCTTACAGCAATATGGAGAATTCAAAGGACCACCTTCTGAGTACCTGGAAGACTAACGACCAGTGTCCCAGGAGGGAAGAAATATCAGAAGTAGGGATCATGAGTGAAAATGGTGACAAATATCTTGGAGGCCGTCTTGATAAGAAAAACAAATATTGCTGTGATTGAATCATGGGAACTGACAAAGACCGGATTTTGGATGATTTCTGGCTTTCAGGTGCCACGTGCCAGTTTTAAGATTAATTTTTTTATATTAACCCTTAATCTAAAATGTAAATCAGAAATGCTTGCAGGTGGGATATGTTCTTGTATAATACAATGGGTTTTTTTTCCTCTTATATTTATGAAAGAAGGGAACTCATGCCAAAACAAACAAAAAATGTGCATTTGGAAAACCCATGCAATTGTAGTAAGACCTTATTTGGGGACCCCTTTCGTCTGTAGGGAGAACATAACCGCAAAACAGTAGCAAAAAAGATAGAGAAGATACCGGAAAAGAGAAGATAGGGGGAGGGAGATTACAAAAGGAATATAAACTTGGTTATTTAGTTATATTTTTAAAAAAAAGGAAATTTAAAAGGAAAAATATGTAGAATAAAAAAGTGAAAAGGATATGTTCACCCATCCATTTATTCATTCATCCGTTCATTCATTAACCACCGATTAAGGAACTTTTATACCCAGATACTGTGCATGTACGAGCAAAATGTGTCAGGAAAATTTATCAGGAATCCTGTGAAGAAGAAGAGGAGGGAAATTCTGATTCTTAATACACATAACCAACTTAATGTTTCATTTCGCCCATTTATTTTAGTTCATTTATTCCACAAGTGTTTACCGAGCACAACCCACGTCCTGGACACTGGGGTGACGGACAAGTTCTCTGCCTTCATGGAATTACACTCCAGTGGCAGCAGGAATATGGTGGTATAGAGCAGGAACACATGGAAACATATTACAGAAAGAGGACTGGGAAGCTGTAGCCTTTAGCAAGGGAGAAGACATGGAAATGACTGGGATGAGCATGGTCAGGAACTTCCCTGCTGCATTCTGCAGGAAGAGGAAGCTAACCCCAAGAAAAGCCAGAGGCAATAGCATTCTAAGTAAAAGGAGTAGCTCCTCTGGGGGAAATGGATTGGAGATGGAGGGCAAAGGAGTAGGGTTAAGAGCGAAAGCCAGAAGCCCACTGAAGGGAGAAATGATGGCAGCTTGGATGAGGAGGTCTGCAGAAAAGTGAGGAGGAGTAAGTGAGTTGAAGACACCCATTGGAGTAAACGGAGTCTGTTGACAGCCTGAATATTAGCAGTGAGAGTGAGGGGATTGCCAGGCTCTGGGCTTCAGTAACCAGGCAGATAATGCCCTTTTCAGAGCTGGGGAAGACTGCTGGGCCTCATCTCCCAGCTCCTTCATCTCCTGCCTTCGAGGCCTGGCTGAGTCAGAGAGCTGCCATCACCCCATCTGAAAAATGGAGATAATAACTTCCTTGACTACCTCATACGACTATTAAGAGGATCACAGAAGATAATATAATCATGATGAAAACGGTAATGGAGTTATGGAAGGAGCAGAAGCTCTTCATGATGCCAGGTGGTAGTTCAAGTAAATTTCTCTTAGGTTCGTATCAGTGACTTGCGTTTGGTTGGGGGAGATTTGTGAGCCATGAAAAATAATGACATGGGGCTAATTTTCACAAATCAGAGGGGAAAATTTCCTCATTATCAGAGTTGTCCCATGGATTCAGAGCAGGTGTAAATGAGTGACTCAAACATACCACAATGAGCTCTGCAGTCCTCAAAACCTAGGGCAACTAAGTCAGTCATCGTTAGAAGCTTCAGGGAACTGAGAGGACACCTTCTCATGGGCACAAATTTAGAGGGTCTGAGAGGGCCCCAGATAGCATTTGCAGCTGAGGATGTACAGACTTGACCCAGATTTGCTGCTGCTCTGTGACCTCGAAGGAAGCTCCCAACACTTCGTGTTCACAACTTTTCTTCCTTTTCTTTTTCCTAATAGAAAGCTTTCCTTTATTTTGTGTAATTTCCATTTTTATTTTAGATCCAGGAGGTACATGTGCGGGTTTGTTACTTGAGAATATTGTGTGATGCAGAGCTTTGAGTTTTTATTGATCTTGTCACTCAAATAGTAAGGTCATTTTTCAGCCTTCGCTCCCCTCCTTCCCTCCCTTCTTTTGGAGTCCCTGGTGTCTGCTGTTCCTGTCTGTATATACATCACATCCACACCTTTTCATACCTAACCCCGGAATTAACAATGCTTTCCAGGCTTTACTGTTGTGAGAATTAGATAATGTAAGAGATGGGAAGACCCTGCCTCAAGATAGCCACAGGGACCACTGAGGTTTCTGCCCTTTCTCCCTCTCAGGGAGCCCCTTCTTCTTTTTACTGAAACAGGTTAACCTCTTCATCTTTTATTTTTTCTAGCCTTTCTTCGTAATGCTTAACACCACTGTGTGCAGGTCTGTGCATGCATGTGTGTGTGTGTGCATGGGTGCATATGTGTGTGTGTGTGTGTGTGTTTACTTATATATTGTCTGCCACGCCTACTAGAATATAAGCTCCATAAGGACATTTTTATCTGCCCTGATCACTGCTCTATTCCCAGTACCTAGCACATATTTGGCTTATATTGTGATCCTCCTGCAGAATTCAAGCCCCATGAGGGAACAGGTTTTCATATTGTTCACAGCTGTGTCCCCACACCAACAGCAGACCTCAGTACACAGCAGATGCTCAATAAATATTTCTTGAAAAAGTGAATTCTTGAAATGCTTGATTCTGTATCCAATGTATATTTGGAGTCCATGTTTTGAATTCCCTATGAGTAAAATTCTTGGCACATCATGGGAACTTAACAAATGCCAACTTCTCTTCCTGTCTAAGTATGTATGACGTTACAGGATGAATGGTGATTTGAAGGTTCTCTTGCTAACTTCACTTTGGCAACTCTCCAGGATATGATATCTATATCTTGCTCAGTGGCACTTTACTTCAGTTTACCCTTTTCCCAGAAGTCCTGAGCTGCAGAAGTAGAAGAAAAGCTGGACAACATGGTATATCTAGGGTGTCATGAAATCAATGCCTAAGGACATGAAAAATGGGCCACGATAGCAAATAACACCTTGGAACAGCAGGAAGCAGGTGGCCAAGTTCTTCTCTGCTGCATTAAAAAAAACAGTGTGTATGTGGATCTGATTGGGCAAGATTTATACTCCATAGGCATTCATTGAGTGCCTATTATGTGCCACATATTATGCTAGATGCTTTCAATGTATTTATTGATTAATCTATCCAACAACACACCTGATCACATGCATTAAAGTTATAGAGACTTAATATTATCATACATCATGGTAAACATTACAGGGAAGGAAAAACATCTCATACTTCCCCATCCATTCCTCTTCTTTATTAGGGACCAGTTCATTATCTTGAAGGAAGAATGGTTTAAATGTGCAGGTATCTGCATATAGACATTGCCACTAGCTTCTTTCTTTGGTCTACCTTAGTGGTTCTCATATGTGAGTGTGCCTAAGAAAAACCTTACAGGGTTGTATAAATAAAACTGCACAGATTGTTCTTTATGAGGTATTTAGGGAATTCTCCAGGGTAATATTGACTCTATATGCTGGGTTAGCCTCATGTGCTCACTTCATAACCTAGACTTGTTAACTGAGACTCCACCCTGTGACCAAGACGTCAGGCATGCACCTCATCTTCCCACTGTGGGCTTCTTGCAAGTCTCTTCATGTGCTTTTGGGGTCTGGTGAAGGGTGGGGCCAGGGTGGTGGAGAATTATCCAGCTCTCCCTGGCATCGTGCCATCTCTTCCTATAACTCAGTTTTACCGATTTTCTTTGTTGTGGCTTGAAGGCTCAGCAACTCCAAATTAAAATCTCTTATGACTATTTATGATCCCATGCCCTTTGGATGGCGGCACAAATCTTCTACATGAGCCCCCAGGGTCTCCAAGGGGAGGACTGCTGTGTGGCAGTGGAGGATTTGCAGTTCACCTTTTTGAATCTAGTTGCTTTTATGAGCTTTTCTCTTTGGGTCTCATCGGTTCTTAAGCAAGAGCCCATTCCCATGGGAAATTCAGTGCACCCTTTTCATGTCCCTCTGCAGAAATAAAAAGAATAGATGATCCTCTAGGAAGGGCCCTGGATGCTTTCTGTAGACTCAAACTCAATGTCTGTCTGCCATGTACCTTGGGTAATCTGGGCCAATGTGGCCAACAACTCAATAATTAGTGACTTCAGCAGACAGACGAAAGGATCATAAACAACCCAACGCTGAGAGATTTCATGTGATCTGCCAACTCTGAATCTCAAGGAGAATACTGGCACCGCAGGGAGATGGAGTGGGTTTCATTCCAGTCTTGCTGGTTTCAGTTGTGTGGTCTTGGGAAAGTTTCTCAACTCATCTGAATCCACTTTCATGTTTTTGTAAAATTATTATCTACAATATAGTTGTGAACATTAGGGAACAGAAATGGAGCAAGTAACATTTATTAACTACCTATAATGTGTCTGATACTTTAAATAGATTCTTTCATGTGAGCCCTATTAACATCATAAAGTAAAAATTAGTACAAATAATTAAAAGAGTGAAAATATATTGTTTACCATGAGCCTGGTGCCAGGCCAACTGTTTTGTTCTTTGTTTTTGAGACTGAATCTCGCTCTGTCACCCAGGCTGGAGTGCAGTGGTGCAATCTTGGCTCACTGCAACCTCTGCCTCCCAGGTTCAAGTGATTCTCCTGCCTCAGCCTCCCGAGTAACTGGAATTACAGGCTTGTGCCACCACACCCTGCTAATTTTTCGTATTTTTAGTACAGACAGGGTTTCACCATGTTAGCCAGGATGGTCTCGATCTCATGACCTCGTGATCTGCCCACCTCGGCCTCCCAAAGTTCTGGGATTACAAGCCAACTGTTTTCTATGTATTTTTTTCATACAGTTCACAAGGCCCTACCAGGTGGATCATGCTTTTTGCCTGCAGAAGATTGAAGTATGGAGAGGTCAAGCAATTTACCCAAAGTTGCAGCGAGCAAAGGTTGGCAGGCCAGAACTCAAACTCACAATTCACGGCCACAAGCTCATATGTGCTATACTATCTCTTAGCATCACTGTATCAATTTTTGGATATAAAATTAAAGCTAACAGAAGCAAAACAACTGGCCTTAAGTGACACAGCTTGCCAATGGTAGATCCAGGGTCTAAACAAAACTCTGGCTTTTCCTAAAGCGCTCTGCCTCTGGGATTAAATAACACAAAGTGTGTAAATGCTAACAGAGCAACTCCTGGCATAAAGAAAGCTCTCTGCACATGTGAAGCTCCCTTCTTCTTTCCTTCAAGTGTTCTTGTCTTTCTCTCTGCTCTTCAGATCTGCTCTGCAATGACACGTTTCCTGATGTCTGCTTTTATACCCCACCCTAACCTCTATGGCTTCTGCTTCCAACCCTCCTTCACCATCGAGTCTGACAATGGACTGCAAAAATCAAGCTGGATACATGCTTTATCAGTACTGTCAGGGTCATAACCTGCTCTGCTCTCAGCTGCCACAGACTGAGAACTGCCCTTCCACCTCCCAGCATGAAGAAGTCAACCTTCACAATCTGGAGATGCAGATGATCCCATTTTGCTTTCTAAGGGTCCTAGGTTGTCTCCTTATATGCACCTTCTCTACGAGATGCTGAGGGGTTCTGGCAACGGGTCTTCTAGGAGCACAGTGGGACCAGGACTACCATGAGACACTTGATCATAGAAACTGCTGTTAGGCATACACTTGCATGAGTGGGTGCACACACACACACACACACACACCACTAACCCTTGTGGGAACCCTGGAGCAACTCTACAGGCAGGCAACAAGCAAGACACATGTCCTCTGGGCAGACTTTTATTCAGAGATGATTAAAATGGCTGGATGGATTTTGCAGAATTTGCGAGGTATATTTTAGATGATCTGACTTAAAATATCATTGACATGACCTATGAAAAAATTAATGTTGGGAATCCTGTAAAGATTCCAAATAGAGATGCAGTCTTTATCCAAAGCATCTGAAACTGAGAGAACACAGGAGGACCTCATGATTGCTAATTGGAGGAGAGGTGGCATACTTGGGAAGATGCCAAGGGCAGTTAAGACAAGCTGTGACTTAACATATGAGTTGAAGCTCCAAGTCACAGGTGTTGGTTTGCAATGAGCAACTTCTTACATGTACAACCACATGCTGTAATCTCCCACCTTGTTTAGTCATGGAGCATAACTGAAATGGACATGTTTGGGGGATTCGTGACTTAAATTAGAGCTGGGTGAACTCATCAGCCTCTCATTCAGTTGGCAACCAACCATCACAAACTACCAGCCATTATCACAATCAAACGACCAACCATTCACCACAACCAGCTAGCCATTACCACAACAAGCCAACCAAGTCACTACTAACAATCAACCAAACACAAATTACCACAGCAGCCAAACAACCAATTCAAACAATCAACACAACAATTAACCAATTAACCACACATCATTACAGTTCATCAACTGCAACAATCAACCAAACATCATCACATAAGACTATCACCACAATTCCAGGGGGGACTGGGAAGCGTTCCAAGAAGAAGAGTTCAAGTTGATCTGAGATCCGAATGATGAATGCATTACCTAGAGGAAGAGGAACATGTGTCCAGGAGAATACGATACACACATAGATTGTCCAGCCATAGAGTGCTGTGCAGGGGCAAAGGGCTAGAGTGGCTGGAAAAAAGAGAAGAATGTGGAGGCAGGAATTGAGGCTCTCAGGATCTCAGAAGAGGCCATGCTCACTAGGGAATATTGTCTTTTTCTGGAAAGAACTAGAAAAGCATTGCAAGCTTTTAAGTAATTGGGGTTGTAATGGATATAATCAAAATTATTTTGTTTCTAAATCATCACTCTAGCTACTGTGGGAAGAATGCATTGAGTGGAGGCAGGACCAAAGCGAAATGAATTGGAGTGGAAACATCAGGAAACAAAGGTAAAGATTGCGCATCCCTAATCCAAAACTCCAAAATATACAATGCTCCAAAATCCAGAACTTTTTGGGCACCAACATGGTGCTCAAAGGGAAAGTTGATTGGAACATTTGGATTTTGGATTTTTTGATTGGGAGGGTTCAGCCAGTAAGTATAATGCAAATATTTTTTTAAAAATCTAAAATACTTTTGGTCAAAATCATATCAGATAAGGGATACTCAGCCTTATTGCAATAATCCAAGCAACAGATATTGTCAGCTCAGCCTAGAGTTGGGAGATAGTGAGAAATGGAGAGATTTCAGAGCTCTTCAATCAGAGGACCTGCTGATGGCTTGGACGCTGCGGGAGTGAGGGAGCCAGAGGTGTTGAAAGAGGTCAGTGGAATGCCAGGTGTTCCCTGGTTCCATTAGGAGGCCTTGGCTTGGTTGAATCTCAATCCCAGTGCCAGCTTGTCCCTTAATGGGAAGAAAAAGGCCTCTGGTGAGCAGGTGGTTCATTATTTACTTTCCAACACAACTTGGGGCTTGCTCTAACCAAGCCCAGTTGATTGAAATCCTATTCATTGTTAAGTAAATACATCTGAGCCCTGTGGAAATGTCCACTCGCATGGCCAGTGATGTGTCTGCCACCTGCTTTAACGGGCAAATTACATAAATCCAAGTCCCATCAGGGAAATGAAATGCCAGCAAATTCTTAATTACCACTGCTCTTCTAGGTGTCACAATAACAAACAGAGGTGGAACCTGGAACCCCAAATGCATTTAAAGAACAACGAATCAGCATGTTCTGCGTGAAAGGCTTGGAAAAAAAATATCCCTGAACAATGAGGTGTTCTGGAGGAAGAAATTTTTCACTTAATGATAGCAGAGAAGTGGAGGAGAAGGGAAAGAAGGCAACAGCTCAGGCAGTGCCTCCTCTGTATCTGGGCTCATAAATGCAGATGCTAGAGATGCAACAAAATGAAGATCAGGTTGTCAGAAAACACAGAACAAAGACTGAGAGGTGTAGTTATGGAAGATGCATTCAGAGACTAATTGGTAAGGACAGAAGTGAATGAAGGAGGAGACTAATATTTATTAAGGGTCAAAAGGCTTTGTGCATTTCATTCATTCATGAAGTATTTCTTGTGCACCTATTAAGTGACAGGCATTGCCCTAAGTGTTTGAAAAACAAACACAATCTCCATCATGCTGCAGACACTCTACTGTGTGAGTCAGACAATAGATAAGAAATAAATATGTGACACACTGTCATGTCTATAAGGACTATAAAACAAACAAAAGGGGGCTAGAGGGCAAGTGATCACAAATAAAGCAATGGAGAGGTGACATTTGAGCAAGGGACATGAGCGAACTGAGAAAAATGGGAATCAGGATGAACTGGGAAGATGGCACTGCCATCTCCCAGGACTGCCCTAGATAAATTCCAGGACTGCCCTAGATAAATTCCATTCAATGCTCATGACAGTACACCCATTACCACTAATTACAGAGGACAATACAGAGAGTCAGAGAGATGATTTGATAGGCTCATGTTGGTAAAAGCTGGGAATTGGCAAAGCTGAAGTTTGAACCTTAGCTGGGCTGACTTTATTTTATTATTATTATTATTATTATTATTTTAAGAGACAGGATCTCACTCTGTCACCCGGACTGGAGTTTAGTGGTGCAATCATAGCTCACTGCAGCTTCGCTCTCCTGAGCTCAAGCAATCTTCCTGCCTTAGCCTCCCAAGTAGCTGAGACTACAGGTGCGTGTCACCATGCCCAGCTAATTTTTAAAAATATTTTGTAGAGACAGGGTCTCACTATGTTGCCCAGGCTGGTCTTGAACTCATGGTCTCAAGTAATCCTCCCTTCTGGGCTTCCCAAAACACTGGAATTACAGGTGTGAGCCCCTGTGCCTGACCTGGCCTGAATTTAAATCAGCTACTCTTTCCCTACACCCAAATACCTGTCAGCTGTTTTTATATTATATATAAATATAAATATAATAGTATATATAATATATTATATATAATTGTCTATATAAATATATACATATATATATGTTTTTCATAGTACTGATTAGCTAATTCCTGTCCTAGCAAAATGTATAGTTCAAGTAATATACAAGAAATTCAGGATTTTATCATTCTTTCTGCCAGTGGCTTGGTCTATGTTGTTCACTCATAATCTATGACACTGCTCGATCTCTGGATCCCTACACAGAGCCTGGTATGTAATAGAAACTTAGTAAATATTTGTTGATGAATAAACAAATGAACTCACTTTCACATGTTCCATCTTTATTAGTGTCTACACAATCCTGATAAATGGGTGTTACTGATGTGTTTCCATGCTTGCCTGAAATTACAGAGTTGCTAGAGAAGAGTCAGATTCTCAGTCCAGTTTTTCTGCATCTAAATCCTGGCTTCATTTCACTAGGCTGAGCTCTCTCCAGAAAGTCTCCAGAATGCTGGATGAGCAAGAGATCAGGAGAGACATGACTTCCCATCAAAGAGTCATAACTGAGAGGCCACATGAGCTCATCACTGTGGAGCTGCTAGACGGATGCAGCAATGTTCAGTGGCAGGGTCTTCAGGGAGCATTACGCTATTAGCAGCCAGGAACTCAAGGAATAAGGAAGAAACTACAACAAATTCCAACCCTTTGGGGCCTGGTGTGATGGCGCATGCCTGAAGTCCCAGACCTTCGGGAGGCAGAGGCAGGAGGAACACTTCAGGTCGGAAGTTTGAAATCAGCCTGGGCAACAAAGTAAGGCCCTGTCTTTACAAAACAAAATAAATAAATAAATAAATAAATAAATAAACTAAAATAATTAGCCAGGCATGGTGTTGTGAGCCTATAGTCCTAGCTTGGTTTGAGCCCAAGAGTTCAAGGCTGTAGTGAGCTATGATCACACCACTGTACTCCAGAGCCTGGGTGACAGGGCAAGACCTTGTTTAAAAAAATAAAAAATCAGCCCTTTGGTTGGCATAATAAGGATCTCAGAGACAAAGGTGGTGATAGAAGCATGATCACTGTTCAGATCAGGAAACATTTAATACTTCAGTTCCTGCAAGCTTACAGGAAAAGAAAATGAGAGATTAGCTGGCATGTGAGCTTTGAGACTTGGATTCAGAAAGAAAACACGTGAAAGAAGGGATGGAGAAAGCCACCTACAGCAAAGAGGGTATTTCTGAAGGACCCTGATGGTGTGGAGAAAAGACATCCCCTAAAGTCTCCATCGATAGCCTGTAAACTGGAGGCTCTGAGACATCGGGGAGGGATTACACAAATTAAGTCTGCTTGGCTTGGATAAGCAATGCCCAAAGGAGGTATAATAACCGCTCATGGGCATCTGAAGGAAGGAAATGCTCAGGAGAGACAGGCACTACAGCAGCGAGCCCATGGGGACCTGGCCAGGAACAAAGCAATAAAGCTAAGCCAAAGGAAGTCAGTCAGACCATCAGGGCAAACCCCAAACTTTCCAGGAAATCTTCCGTCTCTCCAGGAGCTACTTGCCCTCTTTCTGTTCCTCAACATACTGTGCTCACTCTTGTCTCGGGACCCTTGCATTTGACACTCCACTGTAATTCCATAATTTTCTCTGCAATTTTCTTCCCCCTGGATCCCACAAGGCTGCTTTGGGCTTTTTTCACATGTGATCTCCCCTAGAGAGGCCATCTCAACTTCACAGTCCAAATAAAGTAGCCCTATAATCTCCCCCTATCAATCATCACATGACTCTGTTTTTTCTTACTCAGGGCACATGTGAAATAATTGCCTTTGTTTAAATCTCTCCTGGTTTATTTATTTTTTTCTCTCTCCTGGACTAGAATATAAGAATGTCATCCCATGTCTGTCTAGACCAAGGACCAGCCAAGCATTGTCCATGGGTTAAATGTGGCCCAGTATCTTCTTTATAAATAAAGTTTTATTGGAACACAGCAACACCGATCCATTTCTGTACTGTCTGTGGCCAGTTTCACTTTACACCGGAAGAACTGAGTAGCTGTGACAAGGACCTCATGGTCTGCAACGTCTAAAATATTTACTACCTGGCCCTTTATCGAAAAAAACTGTTGACCCTTGGTCTAGATCAGCACTGAATATTCAGTGTTTCAGATGCCTTTTATAAAATGAATGCATAGGATACAATAAAGGTTTGAGTAGGGGAAACTATATGATGCTCAAGCTAGCCACAATAGCTAAAGAAATATTCAAATCACTGCTAGCTCACTCGATTTAGTACAAAAAGATTTTTCAAATATCCACTTTATTGCAATGCACTGTGCCTAGATATGGGGAATAAGTGATAGAAATAATAGGCATCACCATTCCAATTTTATAGATTCTAAGAGCTGGTGTGGGAAAGAGACTAATACCAAAACTGCTGTGATTCTATGTGCTGTCAGAGGGCAGAGGAGGGCACAGCTAATTATGTCAGGTAAGGAGACAGAAACAGAAGAGGGAGAGCATCACTGAATCTATGACATGGCACCTTGGCCTTGAATATCATTAACAGTGGCTTCCACGCACTGAGCATTTTCTTTGTGCTTGGCACTGCATAAATGCTTATCGCATCCCATTCTTACAACAAACCCCTGTGATGGATGCTTCTATTAGAACAGGTCAGGCTATTCTGTAGCAACCACCAATCCTCATACCTCAGTGTCTTAAAACAACAAAGGTTTATTTCTTGTTTCTATAACATGGACAATGCACTTGGTAAGATGCGAGGGGATGGAGGTAAGTTTGCTCCATGAAATCGGCACCTGGAATCGCAGGATGACAGATGCCTCATCATCTAACGAAGCCACCATTGAAATACCAAGCTCTAGGTTTGCTGCTTCGAGGTAGGGGAGAATGGAAAATCATGTACCAGCTCTTAACATCTGTAGCATGTACCATTTTTAATTGATTTAAACAAGTCACATGACTATGCCTAATTTCAAGGAGGCTTGAAGCATGCCAGGAGAAAACAGGAAAATATGGCATGCATGAGTAATGTCTACCGTAATATTATTTACAAATGAGGACATGTTGGTGCAGAAATGTTAGGTAGTGTGCCCAAGTGAGTAAGAGTGGAGTCTGGATTCAAAACCCAGTCTCTCTGATCCTATCACTTGCTTCCTTAAATATGTGATGATCCTAAAAAGTAGACAAGAGTGTCTCAGGAAGAGAAGGGAAAGTTAAGACACCTTTAAGTCAATGGTCAAAGAAAGCAAGCCACTGAGAAATGATGGAAGACCACTTAGTTGCAACTGCAGCCTGGGAAGTGTGGCTATATAAAGAATGGTTGTAGTCATGTCATGGTTGGAATAATTTTAAGGGAATGTAAAGGTGATTGACAGAAGAGGATACCCAGAACACATCTCCATGGAGGATCTGTTGTAAAAATCCTATGGAATTCAATTACTTTTCACCTTCGCTTCCATTTCAAAGAATGCACTCCTGGCTGGACTTGGTGGCTCATGCCTGCAATCCTAGCACTTTGGGAGGCCAAGGTAGGTGGATCACCTGAGGTCAGGAGTTCGAAACTAGCTTGGCCAACATGGTGAAACCCCGTCTCTACTGAAAATACAAAATCGGTCGGGCACGGTGGTGCATGCCTGTAATTCCAGCTACTTGGGAGGCTGAGGCAGGAAAATCTCTTGAACCTGGGAGATGGAGGTTGCAGTGAGCTGAGATTGTGCCATTGCACTCCAACCTGGGCAACAAGAGCAAAACTCCAGCTCAAAAAAAAAAAAAAAAAAAAGAATGCACTCCCTGAACTACCTGAGGTCTGCCACTACTGGCAGTTCCTAAATGTAGTTCTCTTCCTGGCCTCCAGGTCTTGATATATCCTATTTCCTCTAACTAAAACATTCTTCTAATTTCTTTACCTGGATAATTTCTCCTGGTCTTTTAGGGCTCAGCTTAGACATTGTCAATCTGCGAGCCTGAGCAGAGTTTTATGCCCCACAGTGGATCTTCCAAGACATTATGTACTTACCTTATCAATGGACAGATTGCACAGAATTTGAAATGCCTCCACTAGTATTAACTCCTCAGGGACCCAGCCTGGCACTTTTCCATCCCTGACTCTTCAGCACTCACAGAGTGCCTGGCATCTTGGAGATTCCCAATAAATATCTGTTGAGTGAATTTCTATATTTAGAATAAAAAGTCCTGTGGCTCAGTCCTTCTCTAACTTTGATGTGTATAAGTATTATCTAAGCATAGTTTTAAATCAGATTTTTTTTTTTTTGAGACAGGATTTCACTCCCATTGCCCAGGCTGGAGTGCAGTGGTGAAATCTCAGCTCACTGCAACGTCTGCCTCCTGGGTTCAAGTGATTCTCCTATCTCAGCCTCCCAAATAGATGGGACTACAGGCAAATGCCATAGCTTCCAGCTGATTTTTGTATTTTTAGTAGAGATGGGGTTTTGCAATATTGTCCAGGCTGGTCTTAAACTCCTGAGCTCAAGTGATCTGTCTGCCTTTGCCTCCCAAAGAAGAGATGAGATGATAGGTATGAGCCACTGTGCCCAACCTAAAATCAGATTTTGACTCAATAAGGCTAAGGTGGAGTCTGATTGTATATTTCCAACAAGTTCTTAGCTACTGGTCCACGGACACACTTTGATGAACAAGATGTAGCAGCTACTGTTGATCCACTACCCAGGTCATCTCCTCTCACCATTCCCACGGAAGCAAACTTGACCAGTAGCAATGACCAGCATCTGTAACTTTCTGCTTGAGGTCTTTCTCTGGCTGCTGGAGCATATTGAGTTTATGCAAAATGGAGATGCCTTAGAGTTAATGCTCCCCCTGCTCCAGGAGCAGCCATCAAGTGACTGAAGAGTATTAGTGAATAAATACCTCAGCTCCCTTGTCCCTTGGTTGGAGTAGCCCTAGAACATTCTCCACTGTGTCTCCCAGAGTTTCTTAATGGAATTACATTTCCACTGTCCACATTCGTGACCTGCTTGATAGTGCATTTGCCATTTGCGTTCCTGCCTTCTCTCTTTAACTTCCATGCCTCTATTTGTGTTTCCTTGAGTAAACCACTTGTAATCACATCATTTTCTTGGGGGCTGCTCTCAGGGGAAACAAAGTTAAGTCAGGTCCCTAAAACATTAGCTGTCTGATCTGTCTGTTCTCAGGCTTTCACCAGGTATTCATTCATTCATTTATTCATTCCGCAAATGGGTAAGTAGTGAAAGATCAATCACAACTTGAAGGTAGGGACTAATTGTATTCTTTACTGTGTTCTCAGTGTCTAGCAGCAAAAAAGGCAAAAGCGTGTCTCCTAAAAGTGTTGGCTGGTAAGGAAAGGAAGGAAAGAAGGGAAGATGGAAGGAAGGAAGGAAGGAAGGAAGGAAGGAAGGAAGGAAGGAAGGAAGGGGCGAGCTAGTTGATCTGTGCTGACTCCTTGAACCCCACCTTAAGCAAAGTGGCTGGAGCTCTCCAAGCAGAGTTTGGGAAGAGCATTTCTGAAGAGTAATAGTATTTGAGCTGTCAGACAGATAAGTTCAAATTTCCTCTCTTCCAATTTCTCCCCAGGATACTTGAATTATCTGTGCCTCGGCATCCTCATTATTAAAACCAGGCTATCAGTGGGACCTCTTTTTTTAGTAGAGTTATTGTAGAGATAAAATGAGATCATGAATATCGGCTCCCCAAAACATGTCTGACATATTGCACTCAGAAAGTAGTAGATCCCATTACTGTCGATGTTTACATTGGCTTCCTCCAATAAGTCCACTCCTATGCTAAAGCCTTGAAGACTGTTGTCTGAAATAGAGTCTAGAACAGAGACAAGTGGCAGACCTAGATGCACAGACCCCAAAAGGAAACTCTCCTTCCTTCCTCCTTAACGTAAATGGTTTTGTCTGTAGCAGCAGAGGTTCTGCCTGAACTCAAATCCTTGCTCTGCTACTGGTAACTTTGGGCAATTACTTAACTTCTCTGAGCCTCAGTTTACCGATTTGTATAACCGGGATCATAAAGTTGCCTTACAATACCAAGGTGATTGTGATGTTTACATGACATAATGCATACAAAGTGCTTGATAAATAGTAGGGGTTCAATAAGTGTTTGCTGTTGTTATCACAGTCATGACTATTATTATTACTAGACCCAGGGAAGCGGCAGGGCTTTCAGTCAGTCCTGCCAGCCTTTGCTCCTAAATGTATTCGAGAATACAAGCTTAACTACTTTTCCTTGACTGCCAGCTTTAAACGAGCTCTTCATTTTCAAAGGATACAGTGGATAAGTTTGTGCATTTGCATGCTGCCAAAAGCCCCCTGCGGCTTCTGTAAGTCCAGATTATTCTGTTTATTCCTTCAGTCACAGCTGTCGTTTATCGTGTGGAGGCAGCTCGTTTATTATGTCTCGGGCATCCCAGGCGCCTGCTCAGGGTAGCCTCGTAAACTCTATCTGCCTGCCTCTGTCACCGAGCGAAATGTTGACAGTGGCACCCACAGTACTGATCACCAGCAGAGGGGCCTGAGAAAATGTCGGGGCTGAGAAGTTCCTGGGAAGAGGCCCTTCTTTTCATCCTGCCAAGTGCCACAAACAACCAGAGCCGACTGTTTTGTGATCATCTTTCTGAATTGGTACCAACAGCTGCTTTCATCCTTCTACAAGACAAACACTGTCATTTCCCTGTTTAATTATTAACACATTCTGGCATAATTGCTTGGGCTCTCAACTGTGACCTGTTAGAAATTCACTCAGCCATGGAATGTTCAAGGGGAATACAGCATCGTGGTTAAAGACTGCAATATGCATTTTTTCCCAACCAAATCTATTTGCCTGTAAGCCCTCAAGTCAAATCTCTTGTTGAATTTATTCAAACATAAATTAATAGTTGAATTTACATGGATTTAATGTCTTATAATCTTTCTGGTCTGGGAATCTATATTCAAGACTAGATGCATCAGCTCAAATATATCATATTTAATGCTGAAAATAATTTTAAGCCCCCTAAAGCCTGGTCCTTTTGCACATTACTAAATCAAAGCAGCCAATCCTTTCTAATAAGGCACATAAAACCTGCTGCTGCCAACTAATAAATACATATTTTAGTGTATTTATTTGGGCCATGTGCATGGGTCTATTTGTTTTTTGTTTTTTTTTAAATAAAGCACAAACAACTTTCATATCCCAGCCCACGATGACACAGACACTAACTGTTTTACATATTTTTTGAAATCAAGTTTTGCTCTGTTACCCACACCACAGTGCAGTGGCACAATCGTAGCTCACTGCATCCTCAACTTTCTGAGCTTAATTGATCCTCCCACCTCAGAAACTGGAATTACAAGTGTGCACCATCACACCTGGCTAATCTTTTTTTTTCAGTTGTTTCTAGAGATGGAGTCTTGCTATGTTGCCCAAGCTGATCTCAAACTCCTAGCCTCAAGCAATCCTCCTGCCTCAGATTCCTAAAGTGTTGGAATTACAGGCGTAAGCCGCTGTGTCCAGCCACACTGTTCATTTTTGAGGCTTATTGAAAGTGCTTGGGATAAACATCCGTTCAATCATATCTACATAAATGTCACTTGAATGGACCGCATTCATGTGTGCTACCAACACTCACTGGGTCCCCAGGATACCATTCACCTGGGAACTGGACATCCAGCAGTGAACAAACCAACAAAGTTCCTACTTTCAAGGAGCTGACATTCCAAAAGGAGACTGATAAGAAAATAAACAAAAATAAATGTGTGACATGTCAAGTGGCAATAACTGCTCAATAAGCACAATGGAACAAGGAACAACTTTTGCTCCTACAAGAAGGCATGACAGCAATACAGCCTATTGTAAAAGGGGATCAGCAGCTGAAAGACAGGGGCAGAGAACCATGCTGATATCCAGTCTATACCATAGGCTGTTACTAACATGATGCGGCTGTTCCTTCCAAGAGGTGGGGCCGGTTTCCTCATCTCCTTGAGTCTGGACTTGCTACTGATCAAAGAAATGTCACATAAAGTAAGCATGACCAATAAAATGTAGGGGAATGGTTTAGTGCCAGTCTCTGAGCCTCGGCCCTAAATGCCCTTGCAGTTCCTGCTTTTGTCCACCATCTTAGAACCCCAGGACCAACATGATGCAAAGAGACTGAGGTACTCCCGTGAACATCCAGCACAGTGGCCAAACAAGTGAGTGAGGCACCATGGACTGTGGGAGAACTGTAGCTGTATGAATGAACCCAGGTGAGTAGACCAGAAGAGCCAGTCCACAGAAATACGAGGAATAATATATCAGTGTTGTTTTGAAGCATAACGTTTTGGGACATTTTGTTATGCAGCACTAGCTAGCTGCAACACCAAGATAAAGAGTGCTCCCAGAAAAGAGAATAGTAATGTCAAGACTCTGAGGCACATCTATTTGAGAAAGGGAGATTCAGTAAACTGCAAAGTGACCAGTGTGGCTGGAAGAAAATGCATGAATCCTCAACCATTCTGAACAATTTCTAAGGAATTCAGAGTGCCTACTCTATTAACCTTTACAAGCAGTGGCTACCTCTGTTTCCTACCATCCTCATACCACAGAAGCTGCTATTGATTGAGGTATAATTCTTGTTACCTCAATTAATCCTCATGGCAGTGCTTGCTAGGTGAATCATAGCATTTTCCCCAGTTTAGAGATGAAGAAACTGCTGGTTTCCTACCCAGCTAGTGAATGGAAGAACCAAAGCTTGTTCTAATTCTAAAGCCCATATTTTAATCACTGAGCTTCCTTAGCTCCCTACTCTTATCCCCCACCTTATGCTCATTGGCTGGGCTAGTTTCTTTCAGTCCCACTCTTTTCCCTGCAGGCATTCTTCTAGTAATAATGAGCCTAAGACACTCCTTGTTAGACCAACGCTTCAATTAATGCCAACAACTAAGCCTACCTGAATGCCATCTTTCAGGCACAGCAAGTCTAGCTCAACAGCTGGATGGTTTGAGTACACTTAAAGTCATTGTTTCAGTCAACTTAACCTAAATACTGTGCTCCTACTGAATTACCAGGATGCCTGTCTCCCTCCGCACTGAACCTACACAGCTACAAGCCGGTTATGCCTCTCTCTCATTTCCGCTCTTGGTTTATCGTCTGTACCTGCAAGTGCTTTGTACTTCCACAAAGCTTGTATGCTCAAGCCATAGCCTCCAATAAAACCAAGAATGCTAAGAACGTGCAATAATTTAAAGTAGATCCATAAAGTTGGCTGGTCTGGGACTGACTAGTGGTGAAGGTTGAAGAGAGTTCTTTTTTCTTATTTTCTGTGTGTCACTAGTGGAGAAATGCATTATACTCAGAAAACAAAGGCTAGGGACAAACTCTTAAGTTTGTAGTTGACTATATATATATATATATATATAAGCTTCACAGACATCCCAAGGAGGAATGCTGAGACTAACCAAGTTTAAGATATTGAAAATTATTTCCAAAAAGAGAATGTCCAATATTGCAGAAGATAATGTATTCTTTTTAGTATTGAAAAACCAGGCTGGCATGGATGAATAATTGAGTCGTGTGAGAAACATGGGAATCCCCTTTGGGAATGTATCAGGCAATGTATTTAAGAAAAACAGATTCCAAGCATATTTATACCCCAGCCAGCTAAGGAAAGGATGTAAGGCTCATGGTATATTGTTCCCTGAGCACTTCTATCCAGTTTACTGCCGTGTTCCCAAACGTCTGCAGAATATCTGTAGAAAACTGCCAAAGATCACATCCTACAATGAGGTATGCATGGCTCCTGTTAGATTCCTAAGTGGAAATAACAAATTCCAATGGAAAATAATCTGCTATTCATTCATCCTTTCAGCAAACCTTTCTTGAGTATTGATTATTTTATCCAGCTCCAAGCTGAGTGCTAGAAATACAGCAGTGCCCCTGTTCTCAGGTAATTAATACCGAATAATAGGGAGACACTTGTTAATGATGGTCATAGAATGTTCTGAGCACTATGGAGATATGAACGGTGCTTTGCAACCACCCAGGAGTTTGGCTAGCCCATATTGCAGGAGAGGGAGTCAGGAAAAGGGTTGGTCTGGAAGAGTTTTCTGAACTTAATGACACGTAGTGTGAGATAAAGTAAAAGGTAGTCAGACAAAGAAAACAGGGACAGGCATCCACCAAAGTGAACAGCTTGCTTGAAGCTCAGAGTCGAGACATGTGCAATCACATATATGGGGTGCATGGTAGTTACAGGAAAGCAGGCAGGAATTACAATTAGAAAGTCAGAGTGGCCAGGTTATACATTGCATTGTGTGCCAAGACTGGGAGTTAAGGCTTTGTTCGAATGCCAAACATAAAAAAATGTGTACATTAAGAATGATAGGAAAATATTCAGCAAATAGACAATGCATTATAGGGACCCAGTCTCTTTCTCTTTCCCCTTCCATCATTTGGAGTATGTTGGCTTTTGTCTTTGCTACCTACCCCTCACTGCCAGATGGATGCTCTAGCTCCAGACATTACAGCAACATTCAAAATAGGAAGAAGGAGGGATAGATGGAAATGGCACTGGCCCTTCACATCTCTTTATCAAGAAGCCAAAAGCATTCCTAGCCCCCAACAAATGTCTGCTTGCCTCTCAACATCCGGAACATGCCACAACATCCCTGCCTAGTTTGCAAAGAAGGCTGGAAACATATTAAGGTTTTCCAGACATAAGAAATAGAAAAATTTGTTTGTGAATGGTTTAGTCAGACAACTGCACCTGATATGAGATTCAGAGCAGAATTTTGATTTTGGAGGGAAACACTGCTGGAAGCTTTGGGGAAGCTACAGGTGTCTGCCCTGAGAGGGTCCTGAGTAAAGATGTGGGACATGGAGGGAGCTGCTTGGAAATGCTCCTTCACGTAAGTAGAAGGCTTTTTGTTCAGAAACTAGAAGCTAATGGGGGTTACTAAAATATTCAGTAAGAATAATCAAACTTGGAAAAATAATGCAAGATCTTGATGGTACAAACATGGGCTTTTCTAGCAATTGCTGTAATTTTATAGTAATATTCAAGTAGTACATTGGAGTTTACAACATAAATAATTATGCCTTGTCTTATTCAGTCTTGTGGTAACCTGAGACGTAGAGAAAACGAGCTACTCAGGAACTAGAAGCAATAAGGCATCCACCCAAGAGTGACACAGGTAGCAACTGCCAGAAAGCAAATTCAAACCTAGGACATTTGGTACCATATCCCCAATATTGCACTATCTCTTTGACACAATAGCAAACAAATGTAATGATACCTACAGTGCAGTTGGTGCTTTAAAAGTATTTAGATGTTAAGAGTAAAAGTTCTGACCAGGAATGGTGGCTCACGCCTATAATCCCAACACTTTGGGAGGCAGAGGCAGGAAGATCACTTGAGCCCAGGAGTTTGAGGCCAACCTGGGCAACATAGTGAGACCCTGTCTCTGCAAAAATACAAAAAATTAGCTAGGCATGATGGCACACCTGTAGTCCCAGCTCCTTGGGAGGCTAGGGTGGGAGGGTCACCTGAGCCTGAGAGATCAAGGCTGCAGTGAGCCAAGATCACATCACTGTACTGCAGCCTGGGTAACAGAGTAAGACCCTGTTGCACAAAAAAAAAAAAAAAAAAAAAAAAAAGAAAGAAAAAAAACAAAAAAAAAAGAAAGAAAGAAAAAGATCTGAACTCTCAAAGCATGATAGGTCTCCAAATTTGCATAATCTAAAAAATTTTCAAGTGTAGTTCTGACTACACTATTTTCAACCGCAGCATTGACACTAGAATCCAACATCCCTGGGAGAGGGAGCTGCATTCTTTCTAAAGACCGCTGTGAAGTTGACATAAAATGGTGCACCAAACATGCTCACCACATCATCGGGCATAGAGGAAGTGCTCAATAAATGTTTGTTGATTAAAGAAATTGAAAAGTAGTAAGAATGGGAATGCTGTTTACTATGTGCTAGACACTGTTCTAAGTTCTTGGCATGTATTAACTCATTTAAGCTCATGAGATAATTCATCATGTTTTGCCCCATTTCATAAACATGCTCTTTTCTCTTTTTAAAGGATGCCTTACCTATGTAGATTTATTTTTTGTAGAGATTTACTTTTCTACTACAATAAAAAACTTTTTGCTTAATGCTAACAAGTCATCAAAGTCACCAAACTCAATGATCTTGTAAATGACTCCTATCAACTAGACAATGAAAATTTTCTAAATGTTTCTGATTTTCTTCAAACGAAATGTCTTGTTTTCATGGAAAAGTTATAGGACAAAACACTAGTGCTACATTGCTATTCTAGGATTGTATCGTAAAATACACGCTGTACACAAAATAAAATTCAAAGATTTTAAAATGTAATAACCACAAAATAATAAGAAATATAAAAACTGATTGTCTATCTAAAGACAATGTAAAATACTGAAGAATAATATTTTTAAAGATTTGTCTTGGGTGCATAAACACACCTTTAGCCAGCGCACTATACTGATTCTCGTATATATAAATGGGATGCTACTCTGTTTTAGGTACCATCTTAAAGTTCTAAGACTGAGACCACCACCATGCATATATCCCTGCCAATTACAGGGCTCTAGAAATTCCTGGTCTGATGCTGGGTACCACTTCTGATGCCCTGTGTCCCATACCAAAGCTATCACAGTTCATCAGCCAGAGTACACAATTCCTGATGGCAGGTAGAAGATGGAGCATCCTTCTTCTAGATTGCCTTCTCTCCTAAAAGCTAAGACCCCCTCATTAAGAACCCTGGGGAGTCTGAATCAAAATAAGCCTAAGAAAGAGTTCATTCAAATGTTTTCTGAGAGCCGAGAACACAGAGGCCCAGAAAGGAAAAGCATTTCCTGAAGGTCACACAAGTGAGTGATCCCTGTGGACCCAGAACCCAAGCCTCCTGGTGCCGAAGTTTTATATGACTCTGTGCTGACTTTCTCAAACTATTCTCCCCTTCATGTGTGATGATCCTTCCTTCAGCTACATCAAAATCCAAAGATAGGGAAAGGCTACTTCAAAGAAGTGAAGGGCCCATCGGAGAGGAAGACTGGAGGGTCATTTGGTTCAAGTCATACACTTCCAGTTGGTTCCAACTTGAGACTTCTCATGAATGTTCCAAATGAGATGACGTACTTAGTTATATGCTAACATGATAGGTAGAAGAAAAGGTGCACTTCAGGAGAGGGACTAGGGCGAGGCAAGTGAAGCACCTAGGGCACAAAATTGAAAGACGTCTGATCCTGAGGATGAGAGTCCCCTTCAATGTTGTACCTTAGGCGTTTCACTGTCCTCATTACGGTTCCAGCCCTGGTGTATCCTATGGCCTCACACCTGAGTCTGCAACTGGCCTTTGGTGTGCGACTAATGCATATATTTTAAAATAAATCTTCTATTTATTTTAACTGTAAACAGTGTGACTATAATGCCTCACATTTTTATTAGCAAAAGCATTAAATGTAAGCAGTGGACAGATCCCACTATTTTATCACCTTGTTTTCACACGTCATGATTTTTTAACATAATGAAAGCCTCAGAAAATGCAAGTGCCCTGCATGTCTCAAAAATTGAGATGTCTCGAAGCACAGAAATACTTTTTCCCTCTGGAGTCTGCTTTGGACTTAGATTCCTCAACCCCTTGATTCCCATCCTCCTTCTTCAGTCCTAAAACAGCATTTTTGGCCACAACCCCCACAACCCCCAAACTCATAACTTCCACAGCCCCTTCCCCATCACCTTCCAAATCTGACCCCTTTCTCCCTCATCCCTCACCTCCTCCCAGGGATGTCTTCATAGCGGGTTCTGTTTAATGTGCTCCCTCCTCACATCACAAAGAATTTCATCTCCAGGTTGTGGAGCTCCATGTAGGGATGCCTATGGGGCTTCATGAATAATTAACGACAATTCAGCTACACATGTTTTCTATTAGCAATTCAGTCTCTTTTAGGACTTTTAAAAGCATACTTTGTAATTCGCCAAAATTCTGAGAAGCATTTAAATAGGAAAAATTCTGAGGTTTCTGGAAGGAGGCTTTAATGAAGAATTGCTCCCCAGAGGAGCATTTCCTGAAATGCTTTCTGCTCTGTACCACAAGTTTCTCCAGATGAGTAGGAGACTAAATAGCAAGTCTCCTCAAAAACAATGTCAATGGAATACATTTTTTAAAAAATGGTCCCAGGTTACCATAACAACCAAGGTTCCAACATCGTGTTGACTAACTGCAAAGTGATATGATCAGGAAGACCAGAGCAGAGAACAAAAGTATCAGGTTGCTATAGCAACTGGATATACAGAAAATGGAGTTGTTTCAATAGGGAAGTTTTCAATGCAAAAGTACATGTAAAGTATCCTTCTAGGGTGAATGATCACCCAGGAAATTTTTACATTACCCAAGAACTGTTCCATAATTTTCTTGTTTGCCAAAACTCTAAGATGCTGTATCAGTTAGCTATTGTTGTATAATATACAGTCTGAAAATTTAGTGACTTTAAACAATAGTCATTTATTTATCTTATAAGTCTGTGGGTTGGCTGGGCAGTTTTGCCAAACTGTGCCAAGTGCAGGTTATATTATCTGGGCTATGCTCATAGGATTTCAGCTGGGCTTGTTGTGATGTCTACAGCTGGGAGCTAGCCACTATTAGAAGGCACCAACTGCCATTACTTGACTTTGCTCCATGTAGTCTTTCATCCTCCAGCAGGTTTCCCTGGATGTGCTTTTACGGAGGAGGAGGTTCCAAAGAAAAGCCAAATTTCAGAAGACCCATTGGTGCCTAGACTCATAACTAGTAAGTGATCACTTCTACCACCTTCTATTGGCTAAAGCAAGGCATATAGCCAGCCCAGATTGACAAGGTAGAGAAATAGATACCATTTCTTGTTGGGAGAGGCTGCAGTATCCCATTTTAAAAAACGTGGGTGTAGTGGCTCACGCCTGCAAGCCCAGCACTTTGAGAAGCTGAGGCAGGTGGATCACTGTTGGGGGACGCAGCAATGGAGGAAGGGTTTACCGTGTGCCTACACAAACTGGTTATAAGTAATGTATAACATAAACCGGTTATAAGTAATGTATAAAAGAAATCGGGAACAATAAACTGCAGAAGGTTGTGGAGGCCTCTGGGGAGGAA
This sequence comes from Cacajao melanocephalus, assembly GCA_963573385.1. Taxonomy (NCBI): domain Eukaryota; kingdom Metazoa; phylum Chordata; class Mammalia; order Primates; family Pitheciidae; genus Cacajao; species Cacajao melanocephalus. The sequence continues at coordinate 82,522 of CAUYLG010070125.1, forward strand.
GGCCTGTCTATTGCCAGCATGTTCCCAGGAACAGAGTGACCTAAGCTCTGATATTCTAAACATAGTGCCCAAGGACATAACACTCCGTTGAAGCACTGGAATGTAACTAGTTTATGTGGGCACACTGTAAACCTTTCCTCCATTACTGCTTCCCCCAACAGATCACTTGAGCCCAGGAGTTTGAGACCAGTCTGGGCAACATGGCGAGACTCTGTCTCCACAAAAAATACAAAAATTAGCTGGGCATGGTGGCTACTCTGAAGGCTGAAGCAGAAGGATCACTTGGACCCAGGAGGTTGAGGCTGCAGAGTTGTGACTGCGTCACTGCACTCCAGCCTAGGAGACAGAGCAACACCCTGTCTCAAAATACATAAATAAAGAACTTAGATATAGGCAGAAGTGGAGAACTGGGAGTCATTTTTGCAAACAATTTACCAAGATGCCAACATTTACATATAAAACACCCTTGAAATCATACACATAAGTTGGACATGCAAAAGTCAAATAATTCACCTACATATTAAAAGGCATTCAGCTTCCAGAGCGCAAAACAATATCAAAAAAGCCCAAAATATAGCTCGTATGTTAGATATAGCTTTCAAAGATGTATTTTCAGGATTTTGTACTTGTTCTTTAATTTCATTCCCTTTCTTTAAAACTGAAAAGTCAAGTGACCACTTGAGCCCCAAAGGGCATAAAATTGAGGTCCGAGATGAAATTGTCTGAAAAGTTCATTCACCTGCTGATGGAGAGAGAAAGTTTAGGGAGGTGATTAAGTGTGGACTTCAAAGTCAGATGGCTTAGCTTCAAATTTTCTTTCACACTCTGACTGGTTACGTAAATGTGGGGAAGACCCTTGATGTCTATGATGCTCAGAATCCTCACCTGTAAAATGAGGCTAGAATATCACTCTATTTTATTGATCCTAAGATCTACTTTTAACTTTTTAATATAGCTGACATTTGCTGTACCACATCATTGATGCCATGTCACAGTCAAATATAAAATAGTTTTGGGCCAGGTGCGGTGGCTCACACTGGTAATCCCAGAACTTTGGGAGATCTAGGCAGGTGGATCATTTGAGGTCAAGAGTTTGAGACCAGCCTGGCCAGTTTGGTGAAACCCCATCTCTATTAAATATACAAAAATTAGCTGGGCATGGTGGCACGGACCTGTAGTCCCAGCTACTCAGAAAGCTGAGGCAGGAGAATCGCTTGAACCCAGGAGGCAGAGGTTGCAGTCAGCCAAGATTGCACCACTGCACTCCAGCTTGGGTGACAGAGAGAGAAGAGAGAGGCTCAGCCTCAAAAAAAAAAAGTTTTGTGTCCTACAACTGGTGGCATTGTAGGGTCACTGAATGTGACAATGCCTTCCTCGGGGCATTGGGTTAATCTATGTGGACTGATTAGAACAATGTCTGTCCCCAGTAAGTTGGCAGTAAATGTGAATTCGGAGGAGGAGGAAAATACACCTTTGGCATACATGTCACAGGGTTAAAGAGGTAGATATGCAAAGTATGTGCATTCAAGTTGTACACAGTTTGAACATTTGAAAGTGAACCACAGTCTATGTCTGTCCCAGGATTGCATTAGTCTGTTCTCATGCTGCTAATAAAAACATAGCCAAGACTGGATAATTCATAAAGGAAAGAGCTTCAATTGACTCACAGTTTCACATGGCTGGGGAGGCCTCACAGTCATGGTGGAAGGCAAAGGAGGAGCAAAGTCACGTCTTGCATGGTGGCAGGCAAGCAAGAGAGAGCATGTGCAGGGGAACTGTCCTTTATAAAACCATCAGGTCTCATGAGTCTTATTCACTACCATGAGAACAGCATGGGAAAGACCCATCCTCATGATTCAGTTATCTCCCCCTAGGTCCTTCCCATGACACCTGGGAATTATGGGAGCTACAATTCGAGATTTGGGTAGGGACACAGCCAAACCATATGAGGGATGGTGTCTTCTCTGGAGATGTGAAGAAAGCTGAACTTCCCTAATTATTGGTTAGTGCCAGCAGCAATTTTTCTTGACCTTATTTAATTCAAACCTGGGAGGAAAATTTCATCTGCCCAAGTTACTAAAGAGAAAACAGAATCAGTTAGGTGACACAGGAGTGGTTGAGGTTGGGAGTGGGAATACCATACTTAGGGTCACAAACTCAATTAGTGGAAGAGAAAAGTTACACCCAATATCTTTATGACTGCAACTTGTTTTCGGTCATCTTCCTTGAGACATGAACTAGCAGAGAAGGGGAGCAATGGATGATGCTATTATATTTGTGTTCAGAATTTATGTGTTCAAAATGAGGAGGGGCAGTGAATCAGTGCTGATTCAGAACTTTTCTCTAGGAGGTGGTTAGAAGCAGCTATTTGGTTGGACTCAGGGCTAGAGACTTTGAAAATAATATTTGCACAGGAAGCACATTTAGACATTTTATTTTTATTTCAATTACATTTTGTTTGGAGGAGATGTGGAAGTGTTAAGTAGAGACAATGAGGGACAAGCCACCCCTCTGGACAATCTGGGCAACCAGTGCAGCCTAAAAATGGTGCTTAATCCCCTCTACCGCTCAAATTCCCATGCTTTTATAAGGACCTTCCTACCTGATCTAGCTCCTGGGAGCCTCCATATGTCTTTATCTGTGTCTACAGTCCTGTTCCACAGCACAGACCCTGCCAATGATTATTTACTACATAAAATTTGCTGATGCCTACACAATCCCACAGGAATCCATTCCATATATAGAATCAGTGTCCATATAACAGACATTCCTGAGCATGGCCTGCAAAGGGATCTCCTTTCTTTGGTCACAGAAAGAATGTAGAGTGAGGCTCTCATTCTAAAGTGAGACTCAAGAAATCATGTGGAATTCTGCGGTGCCAATTAGGCAAGAAGAATTCAGCACTTTATTCTACCTGCTCTTCTGCAAGTGCACACTGTCTTTCTATAATTAACCTTTTGAGTGTCTCAACATTGCAGCTGCTCATGGTGAGTCTCATCTACCTGAACCACAGATTCGTGTTAGGAGTCATCCAGGTTTCTTGCAGATGCTCAAAGAATGAGTAGATGGGAAAGAGGAATAAAAGGAGAAAGGGAGCAAGGAAGAGAAGGAAAGAAGAAGGAAGGGACTGAATGAGGAACAGATTAAAAATTTCTGCCTTTTTTCATTTCTTATGTAGAATGTTTCGTTTCCTCAGATAACAGATAGTACAAAATGATGCAGTGATAATATTCTTGCTCTCAAGAACATCATTAAAATGTTCCATCTCTCTTGCAAGAGAATATTCTTCTTCCCACCTCTCTTTACAAATTCTTTTTTTAAGAATTTTGGGCCAAGAAAAATACGTTTTATATGATAGACATGTAGGACTTTCTTTATCTAATAACTAGCTCACACCTCTTGTATTGTTTGTAAAAACTTTCACCATCTCTGCTTTTTACAGGTGTTCATATCCTAAGCAAAGCACTTGCAAAGCAAGTCTCCTATTGAGTGGTCTTACTTGTGCCTTGCATTTTAGGGTTCACAGTGAAGACCACTCTTCTCTATGAGATTATAAAGATATGGCATGTCATGCAATGGGCAGCTGCATGGATCTCACAACCACCTCTTTTGAGTAGAGTGATGCCGTGAAAATGGGCAGACATGTCTTATTAATGTATATGAGATGTAGACAATTACACTGAGTTGCTCTTTTCTATCACAACTAAGAAGCCAGTGCAAGGTTTTGGAACTTGATCTCTAATTTTCCTCTATCTGAACTTTTCAATTTAGATTGTCAGTAGCTTAAGGTGTGATTCACTTCTTACTTATAGTTGATCTCCCGTGTCTAGGCTGGTGTGCAGAGGCTGGAAACTAGGAACTGTCAATAAATGTTGAAATTCATGCGCCTCATTTTGCCTCCTCTTTATCGCTTACTTTGTGGTTTAGTCTATGCTGACCGTCCAGCCTTACTGGACTATATTTTATCTTTTTTATTTTTACTTTTATTTTGAGTTCGAGGTTACAAGTACAGCTTTGTCACAAAGGTAAACCTGTGTTGTGGGGTTACTTGTACAGATTATTTCAGCACCCAGGTATTAAGCCAAGTACCCATGAATTATTCTTCCTGATTCTCTCCCTCTTCCCACCCTCCACCCTCCAAAAGGTGCTGGTGTGTGTCATTCCCCTCTGTGTCCCCATGCGTTTTCATCATTTAGCTCCCACTTATGAGTGAGAACATGTAGTATTTGGTTTTCTGTCCTGTGTTAGTCCGCTAAGGATATTGGCCTACAGCTCCATCCATGACCCTGCAAAAGACATTATCTCATTCTTTTATATGGCTGCATAGTATTCCATGGTGTACATGTGCCACATTTTTGTTATTCGGTCTATCAATGACGGGCATTTGGGTTGATTTCATGTCTTCACTATTGTGAATAGTGCTGCATTGAACATACGCATGCATGTGTCTTTATAATAGCATGTTTTATATTCCTTTAGGTATATACCCAGCAATGGGAATGTTGAGTCAAATGGTGTTTCTCTCTTTAGGTCTTTGAGGAATCATATGAAAAAAAGCTCAAAATCATTGATCATTAAAGAAATGCAAATCAAAGCCACAGCGAGATACCATCTGGAATGTATTTTAGTTCAACCTCAAATTCACTTTGCTGGTGGTGACAGCCACATAATTAACACTACAATCCTTGCTGCTAGGACTGGGAAAGCTCCTGGTCTTTCCCAGTCCTGGCCTACACCATAAATCATATCTGAACTACTCTGGCTGACTTCAAGTCTCTCCTCAATCTGGTCCTATGTACCCTGTGTTTTTCCCACCAGTCCCAAAATCCCCCAGAACATGTGCATGCTTCACTATGGCTTCTGCATGATACTCAGTCCTCCCTCTGGGCCTTAGCTCATGGACTACCCCATACCTAGCAAGCTCCCTTCTACCCTCTAGACCCTAAACATCTTACTAATCTTTAAGACAGCATTGGAAACTTTTTTTATTTTTGGCTAGGGATTAAAGATAACTAACATTTAAAAACTGAGTTTAGTTTAAAAGATTTCCATCATCTCTTGCAAGAGTGGAAGATTTGGCTACACTGGCCATTCCCTCCTGTATAACAACTATTGGAGATAGCGAACAATGGCTGGCTTCTTAAATAGGGTCTGTGCTATCTGGTTCACCTTAGTCCCCACCACGCAGACGGCACATATGTGGATACTAGCACCATTCACTCATTTATGTTACCTACCTAGCTTTTTATATATTTTAGTCGTGAAACTAAATGACTCCCTAAGATCGAATTTAAGGCCATTTCCTCCAGAAAGTGTATCCTGACAGTGTTTTAGTTGTTTCCCTGAGGGAGTAGGGGATGTTAATTACCAACATGAATGTTCTAATTTACTGGAGTTTACTAGTTACCCTAGGCTTTGTGGCATCTGGAGGTGCATGACTGGCATCCAAACAACACTCTGTGTCCTCAGCCCATGCAATCAGCTGGGACGTTCCCCACAAGAGAAATGCTGCAACAGATGCCCTTTGACATGTTTGCCAAATCAGCTTAATATGGTTCTATGAGCATCTCACCTACCCAGTTTCTTTATTTTTTTTTAAGAGACAGGGTCTTCCTCTGTCACCCAGGCTGGAGTGGAGTGGTGCAATCATAGCTCAATGCCGCCTCAAACTCCTGGGCTCAAGCACTCCTCCCATCCAGTCTCCCAAGTAGCTAGGACTGCAGGTGTGCACCACCGCACCTAGCTAATTTATAATTTTTTTTTTTCAGTCTCACTATGTTGGCCAGGCTGGTCTCAAACTTCTGACTTCAAGTGATTCTCTCACCTCAGCCTCCCAAAGTGCTGGAATTACAGGTGTAAACCACCATGTCCAGACTCATTTTCTCCTTATCACCCATCTCATGACAAGGCTGAGCATGGTCTCATTAGCTGATGGGACAGACAGGGAACAGACAGAGGCTATAATTCAACCAATGGAAAGGGCGGGGGAAGAAGATGTTGGGAATTAAAGAGATGCTTAGATCAAGCTCTGGGTTACAAGAGAAAGTCAGACTTTCCCAGGAACTCTGGGAAGTATGGAGAGATTCATGAGATGAGCTCAGCATAGGATACAAGAATATCCTGGCATCGGCAGCACGAGAGCAAAGTATGAGTCTCAGCGGCAAAAATCATGACAGGGCAAGCATTTAGAAAGTTTACTCTGCTTTTTGACCAAGTATTGGTTAAAAGGAGAGTAGTTGAAACTGTAACCACAGGAGGAATATGCTTCCAGAAATAGCTCAAGGAAAAATATTGCAAGTAACAGTAGTAGCTGTTGGATCGGGCTCTAAAGTGAAGGTTGGAGAGATTCAACCAGTCAGTATGAAAGTTGGTGATAAAATTCTTCTCCAACTTTGGTGCCAGAATATGCAGTGGAAGTTCTTCTCCCAGAATATGCAGGTACCAAAGTGGTGCTAGGTGACAGGTATTATTTCTTATTTAGAGATGGTGACATTCTTGGAAAGTATGTAGACTAAAAGAGATTGCTATTGAAATAGCATCAACATGAGCTCATGCATTCCACTGAAGTTCTGAAATCCTTTAGCATGTAAGTAATTTCCATGCCTCCCTTTTATAATAAATGAATTATATCTAAACTAAATAAAAAACTATATCAATAGTACATGATGCATGACAATGAAGATGAATCTGAGACAGAGGAAGGTAGCCAAGGGTGCAGGCATCTGGCCAAGGTTCAGGTTCAGCTGTCTCATCCCTGGGGTCAAAAAGGGATGAGGAAGGCAAAATAGGTCTTCATTTGATTGACAGCACCCAACACATTATCATGGCAGAAATCTAGATGAGAATAACAGGCGACCCCCATTGATGAACGTTTAATGTTCCCATTCACGGTGCCAAGCACTATTGACAAAATTATGACTACCCCATTTTACAGACGAGAAGACTAAGGCCCAGAGGACATTAAACAGCACACCAGAATTGGATCCACGAGTTGAACCAGCTCTGTCTGACTCCAATGTGTCTTTCTGTAAATGCTCTATGTTGGAAGAAATTGGGTTGAATTTGGACTGGGGGAATACAGCTCTGAGATAGAAATGTAATGGCTGAATAATGGGCATGTGCTGTTTTAGCCACTAAATGTTCATTAATCTTTTTCTCCACTTTTAGCCCACATACTTCAGGTAGAATTCCGTCAGCAACTCCACGCGGTAGACCACATGATGTAGCCTAGCCAGAATATGTCATCACCCTGGCCACGGAATGATTCATTTCAGGATAAGCATGTGATCTAAATCAGTCCAACTAGGGTGAATCTTGATATTTATAGGAGCCACTAGGAGAGAAACAAACAAACAAACAAACAAAAAACAGAAAAACAAACTCCTTTTCCCTATAGAACTTGAATGGAAGAATTTGAAGATAAAGTTACTGGTTCCATCTTGCCACCATGAGATTATATTTGGTCAGAGAATGAAGTCAGCACAGATATCTGAGCCCTGAGATGGGAAAAAAAAAAGAGAGAGAGAGAAACTGAGAAACAAAGCCCAATGACATTATTTGTGCCCCTGAGTCAAGCTGCACTTAGAGATGGAATAACTCATCCTTTTCATATTCCTGAGCTAATAAACTCCCAGACACTTAGACTAGTTTGGTCAGGTTTTGTGTCACTTCCAATGAGAGTCCTACATTAATTCTGGACAAACAGCAAAGTCAAAAGTAAGCCAAGTGTCACAGTTTCTGGACAGGATTCTTAAATCTACCCTCCTTCTGATCCTAATTGTTCCTGGTACTCATGTGTAGCCAAGATGGGGGTGGAAGTCAAGGAGAGCATGAAGAAACAAAGAGATGTGGAGACTTGGAACTTGGTAATCCTGGCTATTCTCTGCCATGACTAACACTGCACTGAAAGCCAGGACCACGCTGTTCAGCAGTAAGTACATGCTGTATAATTAGCAATCTCTTGTTAGAGGAAGAGAACGTGTTTTCCACAGTCATTCCTAACTAATTTATTAGTGCTTTTGAGATGGCAAAGAGGCATCTGGCTAAAGTAGTCTGTTGGAATAATTTAATTAGATTGATAAAAAAATAAGGAAGATAGGAAGAACTTTGACAAGTTTCTACATCAAACGCTGTTCAAAACACTGCATCACCGTGGGATTGGGATGTGTGTGCATTTTGCCATGAATTTGCTCAGAAACCAGTAATAGCAAAGAAATAAACAAGCCCTTTAGAAGATGGGAACATGTAATAAGTGAGATTCCTCAAAGATCAAAGACAGCATTTGTCTTACTAAACATCCTTATAAAATACTGAGGATTCACTGTAGAGTAAAAAACTTCAATACGTGGATAGCAGTGAATTCTTCCAGTTAGTGGGAAGCCAGAGAAACTGGAATCCCTGGCCAATCAGTAATTACTGACGTGTTAATTACAAAATCCCAGCCAATGAATGACAGGGTGGTACTTGAAACTATCCTGCTGTTATGAGCATTTCTAGACCGAAGAGAACTAGAAACTGCTGCTTTATGCCTCAGTGTGGTGTCTGAGAGAAGAGCAAACATATATGAGGTGCTTAATCATTATAAAAGTTTTTATACCAGATTTCAGATGACCTTGGCCATCTCCCACCTGAATGGGTGATTGGAGAACTATGTTGAGAAACAGTCCCAGTCCCTGTCACAGCTCAGTGTCAGTGCAAAGATTGATGAGCAACGTCTGCTATGGAAAAACAAGCAGAGGGCAGTGCAAAGATGACAAGTATCTGAAGACTGTAAAATGTTGAGCTGTTGGAGAGCAGGAAGCAAGGTGGTCAGACAGCAGTGTGCTTCGGCAACTCAGTGGCCACCAGGAAGTCCCTGGAGCAAGGGAGGAAGACGAGCTGGTGCAGAGTTAAAACTAATCTGGTGGCAGAGCTTTCAATTAATGTATTCTTGCTGTTCGTCCCACCTACCTAGCCATGGACACTCCATACACTCCAATAAAAGGACAACATAGGTCAAGCTTGAATGACTGCACCTGCTTCCTGGGGCTTCTGAGTCCTCTCACATTTTAGGAAGCTTGAGCAGTCATCCAGTCTTCCTTCAGGGGCAGGGCCGGGGTTTCTCTGATTTGGCCATAAGGAAACCCCTAATGCACGGCCTCAGGGTTCTGACAACAATAAAAATAATCACAAGTAAAAATAATAGGAATCATAATACTAGAGCCTTTGAAAGATCCTGGCGTAACCCATTTAATCCTATCAAAATGCCAGTAAAGTGTTATTATGATTATGATCTTCACAGATCAGGCTAAGAGCGTTCATGTGTTCTGCCTGCTTCACACAGGGGAGGGTGGAGATGGAAACCTGGCAACTATTAGTCATGCTGTTCAATCAATGAATTAATGAATGACTTGAGAGAGAGATTTTAGTTCCCTCTCATGTTTTCTGAGCAGGACAGTGGCCTTCTACCTTGGTGAATTAATTTGGGTTTTGTCACCCAAGTTTTTGTGCCATGCCTATTTTTTCAGTATAGGACTCTCTCTGCTCTACTTTATTTCATTCTTAGGCACAAAAGATAATGTTTTGTCAAAATGGCTCTGCCTTTTCTGGCTTGGTGATTTTCTGTAAACAAACCAGATGTCACATGTTATGATCCATATTCAAGAAAAAGAGAGAGGCAAAGAGAGAAGAGGGGAGGGAAGATGTGTGGGGAGGGGACAAGGGAAGGGAAATAAAGGAGGAAGGAAAAAACAGCCCAACCAAATACAGCCTCCCCCGTCATTTGCCATCCTAAACCCCTGAACCTGCCACTCTGACAAGGCCTCTCCCCCGTCTCCACTCTTCCATGGGCCTTTTCACAGGTCCCAGGTTCTACCTATGCCTCATTCTTTGAACCTGAGTCTTAGGATCGCTTCTGTGGGTTTCCCTGCTCCATCACAACTTGAACTCATCCTTTGAATAACATTCTTCCCACTTCCCTTGGCAAGGTGTGACCCTCAGGCCTCCCACCTCAGTCCAATTCTTCAAAGCCAGAACCCACATTCCCCCAGCTCCCAGGTTGGAACTGGGACAATGAGTGGGGCCAGGAAAATAATCCTCCGTTGACACTCGCTCATTTGAACTAATTGTCAGGACACCAGGAGCCAGTTCAGCAGTTCTGTTCTATGACCTCACCCATTCCCTTTCCCTCTCTGGGCCTGTTTCCCCATCTGCACCAGAAAGGGACTAAGTCAGGTGTTCTGACGACATTTCCAAAGCCAAGATTCCAGAATCATCTGCTTCCCTGTGGGATAAAGCAGAGGCAAAGGATACAACAGAACAAACTTCTAGCCACATAGATTCGCCTCTGCGCTGGGGAGTGAGAGGGTGCAGTGGAAATGCAGCGATTCTTTAGCACTGGCCAAGACATGATGGACAGGAAAGAATCCTGTAATCATGAGGCAGAGGAGAGCACAATCCATTAAGACCTTTTAGCCACAGCCTCCACAGAGCCGTTCAATCCCTGCTGTGCCTGTGAGCCATGTCACCCCTAGTGTTCTCAGCCAAGGAGCTCTCTCCTGCTGGCCTCTTTAGCTCACTCGTGTTGCTGCCCTGCCCCAAAGCCCATATTTAAGCCAACCAAAAAGCCTGCAGGAAGTAATGCAATCTAAAAATATTACCATCACTTTGGGACTTGATTTCTTTTTCTTCTTTCGACAAATGGAAAATCTCCAGGGGTTGTTCTGAGCTGATGCCCAGATAGTGCTCAAATAACAGGCAATGGTGCAGCCCCTGGCTCAGCTCCTTTCTCTAACAGATGAGGAAATTAAACTTCAGAAAGGTCTGGTCACTTGCTAAGAATCACACAGCCACAATTACATAGCTCAGAGAACATCTGTAATTCAAAGCTCTAATGGGGCTGTTTTCCTTGCAACAACTTGTGTTGCCTCCCAATTGGCACAATCTGGCTACTCCATCAAGACCTGATTAAATCTCAGAGAGGACTCCTCAGATTGCCATCAAACGCAATTTTAATTCTCTCTCATGTTTTCTGAGCAGGACAGTGGCCTTCTACCTTGGCCCCAGTGAGATGTTTCCTGTAACTCCTGTAATACACTCCACAGTAAGATGGAGGCTTTACCTGGCCCAGACCTGCATCTCTCTTCTTCACACAGACAGATGCAGGTTCAGCTCTACCTGCCAGACCACCACAAAGGCAAAGAAAAGGAATGCTTGGCAAGAAACGTACCAGCTTTTAGAGTGACACATGTCACTTCTTCCTACATGCCTTTGGTCAAAACAGTCGTATGGCCATGCCTGAGTTTCAGTAGGTGGCGATGATCCTACCATGTACCCTGGGCAAAAAAAGGAAGTGCCTGTGAAGGGCTCTACCTTTGGCCACAGAAAGGTGTTTGCTCTCTTCTTTAGCAGAGAACCTTGGATAAGCTTGGATAAGTTACCCAACCTCCCTGAGCCTTGGTTTTCCCACCTTTCAAGTGCAGGTTGAGTACCCCTTATCCAAAATGCTTGGGACCAGGAGTGTTTCTGATTTTGGATATTTTCAAAGTTTGGAATATTTCCATCACGTCCTTACTGACCATCCAAAATCCAAAAATCCTCCAATGAGCCCTTCCTTTGAGCATCACATTGACACTCATCAGATTTGGGGGCATTTGGGATTTTGAATTTGGGGTTTGGGATGCTTAATCTGGAACAATTTTAGAAGGTCACAGTGAAGATTAAATATGACAACAGAATGTGAACTACTCCACAAAGTATACCTATCCAATTATAAATATGAATACATTTTATAATACTAATAATAATACAGATGTTGAACCTGTCGTTGCTAGGATATTTACATAACAGAGAATGCTGAGCTAAGTATAGGTTGATCTGCATTATCATGAAAAATTTTAAAAAGCAACAGATAAACAAATGCCTATGTGTCATGGTTCATTACTGCGAGAAATACAATGATGTCCTTTGTGTTTTTTTTAGGAGGTTGGGAGGACGGCAGTGGCAGGGAGAAGCTCTGTCTACTGAATAAGAGAAGAGGCTGCTGATAGCACCTGCCAGTGTGCACGCATTAGGTAAGAGCAGTCAGAAACATCCACCTCACACTAGAGAAAAGAGCACTAAGCATCCAGCTTTGCTGCCTTGCCATGGCTCTCTGAGCACCTCTGTGCCCCCGGCTCCTGACTATGGGTTGGTGAGACCCATACCCACCATCCCATCCTCAGCTCAGACTCTCTTGGAACTTTGGGGTTGATTACTACAAAAATAATGACCTGTTGCTAACCCACTCCAGCACCCAGTTCTTATCTTTCCATTTCATTTTGCTGAAGATAGCCATTCCTCTTGCACCAATGGATTTCTGACCAATAGTTCTCAAAAACTTCCAACCTGGGCTATTGGCCACTGGTTCTGACACTGAACCACCTACTTCCCTGGTCCCTTGATAGAAATTGACAAGGATTCATGGGGCACAGATGTTTAGCCCTTGCCTTATTAGGTAAACTGGGTCAATTGGGAGGGGAAGTTAATTTGAATGGAGGAGAGTTGGCTTACTTGTGACAAACAAGAAATCTTAATGCAGTCTTTCTCTCTCTGTCTCTCTCTCTTTCTCAAGGAATTGAGGATACATTACCATGTAAATCCAGCCTGTCAGGTATGGTGTTGTGCTTATACCCCGAGGAGACTGTTATCAAATGTCCAGTGAGCCTGAACCATGCAGGCAGGCAAGCCAGATCATTGAGAACCCTTGGCCCAAATTGCTAAGCTTCACTGCCAAAATGAATCAAATCCATCAGACGGTTAGTGTGTCACTTCTTTCTGGTCAATGTATATTCAGTCAATGTGAGTTACAATATATCAGAATATTACTCATCCCAAAAGTACTAAGAGGAGAGGAAAGAAAATAGAGCTTCCATATGCACCCACATGCAATGGTTTTACAGAGTGGAAGACATTTAGCCAAGGGATAGTGACTAGGTTTACAGGATTTGAAGATTTTCAAATAAGAAGTCTGAGGATTATTATGTGGGAAACTGTTCTTCAAAACTATATGCACTGGTGGGCATCACTAGCCTTAGCTAGATTAGTGAGTAATACCCAGAGCTAGGCTACTGCCATAATTCCAGGAGCAGGTGCATGCGATGTCTTCCCTGATAGCCCCTGGGCCCACCAAGTCATTGTGCCCCTCAGTTCCCAGCCACCATGACCCAAAAAGAGTGTCAGAGTTTCCCCTACTAGTGCCCAGAGCTTCCTAATTATCATCATTGCTTGAGTTCCTGCTGTGAGCTAGGCAAAGTAAAGTACTTTATAAATATCATCTCCTTTATCCTCGTAGCTGAAAACTCAACCTCGTAAAGGCAAAAATCACTTAGCCACAGCCACACATCTTAATGCCAGAGCTGAGGTTTGGGGCTGAGCCAGTCTAACTTCAAATCCTGTGCCTTCCTCTCTGACCTCAGCAGCCTGCTTGCCTGCTGAGAGCCCTGACCCTCTCTCATTAATGATTCACATTAAAGAGCAATTTTGGATGATAGAAAAAAAAAACAACTCATCAAATTTAAGAAAGGATAATGGTGATCTGGCAGTGCTAGGTAGCTCTGAATTTAATGTCATAGGAACAAAATAGAACAATCAAATCTAATTTTTGTCAGTTCCCCACAGAACATCTAGTCCAGCACTTGGAAATGCCTATGACTTCAGAGGCCAGTAATGAGATATCCAGGAGTCAAGATTCTCTGCTGAAGAGACGCAAAAACACCTTTCTGCGGTCAAAGGTAGAGCCTTTCACAAATATTTGTTCCTCTTGCCCAAGGCATATGGTAGGATTGTCTCCACCTACTAAATCTCAGGCATAGCCATATGACTTGCTTTAACCAATGACATGTAGGAAGAAGGGATGTGTGTCACTCTAAGAGCAGGTGCATTTCCTCACAAGCTTTCCTTTCCCTTGTCTTTGTGGTGGTAGAAATTTGTGTTATAAGGGAGTCTCCCCTAGCCTAGATCTCTGAATGCCTCTGTGGAGCAGTGTACTTCTGCAGTCACATGAGAGGCATCTTGTATGAGTGAGAAACTATTTTAAATTATGGAGATTTTGTGATGGTTGTTACCGCAACCACCACAATATGGTATTGTTACACCTGCATAAGACATCCTTAGTAAACGGTAACACAAATAATGAATAAATCAGGCAATAAATAAATACAAGACTATATTGTATTTATATCTATGTAAATATATATATCTAAATACCATATATATATATATATATATATATATATAAAGGTAAATCTCTAACATATATATGCGATTTACCTGTACACACACACACCCCACACACACACACACACACACATATATATGTAAATCGCTGATAGCCCCTGGGCCCACAAAGGACACCTGGAATAAGTCCTGGGTCTCCAGTTTGCTGTGTTACCTTGGGAAAGCCCTTTTCTCTGTTTTGAGGTTTCCAGGCAAGTTAATTGGGTCCAGAGTGGTAAATATTTGACCAGTGTTGTGCACAGAGACATATATGAAAGTTCCAAACCAAAAACCAAGATCTCCTTGTCCCTGGTTGATCAGAACCACACTTCCTGACGTCTTAATTTCGGTCTTCCTGAGAAAGAACAATCCCCTTCATTCTGGACTTCATTCAGAAGTCCTCCATCAGGATGTTATATACTTCATGATGGGACCTGCTTTCTTCCTGAGACCCTATTACTTAAATCTCCTGGATATCAATAAGTTTATTTTTCTCTGTGTAATGTTTCTATGACATTGAAGGTGCATGCTAAATAATGATCACAGCAAGTATTAACATCATATTAGTTTTTCCAAGTGCTGTGATAAGCATGGGAAATGACTTATCTCACTTAATCCTTGTAAATCAGGAGACCCTGGACTTCCACCTGCTGTCACAGATCATTATAGAAAGACCACGGTCATCATGGATTGTTGAGGGGAGTGTCTTATGCATCAGGATTTGCATGTAGATGGCAGAGCTGACAGGGTACTGGGAGAATATCTTTTACAGCTGTGAACTCTGAAGTTTAGAGAGAGAAAAGGGCTTGCCAAGATAACACAGCAAACTAGAGACCCAGGACTTATTCTAGGTGTCCTGTCTAGTGGTTTACTTCACTTTTTCCAATAAACTTTATGGAATTGTCTGAAGACAGCTAGTAACATGGGTAAGATAAACAGTGTTGGCCAGGCATGGTGGCTCACACCTGTAATCCCAGCACTTTGGGAGCCTGAGGCAGGCAGATCACGAGGTCAGGAGTTCGAGACCAACCTGGCCAACATGGTGAAACCCCATCTCTAAAAAAACACAAAAATTAGCTGCGTGTGGTGGCGTGTGCCTATAATCCCAGCTACTCTGGAGGCTGAGGCAGGAGAATCGCTTGAACCCAGGAGATGGCGGTTCCAGTAAGCCGAGATCACGCCACTGCACTCCAGCCTGGGTGACAGAGCGATACTCCATCTCAAAAAAAAAAAAAAGATGAACAGTGTTAAGAAAGCTAGACAAAGCAGACGTTTAGTAATTTGGAAGTCCCCATCCCAAACTGGAAACCATCTGCAGAGATAAAGGTCCCTACATGAGAGCACAGAAGCACAGAGAACAAAAAGGAACACAGAAATATATCCCAGCTCAGAGTCCAGGAAGCATGAGAGTTGCTGAGAACTCTTGCAGGAAAAGCCCTTGACTTCCTAAAGGTTCTCTTAAGGTCACTAACATGAGGCAGATTCCTAGGAGAAAAGGCAACATCTTCATTTAACATGTATACATGGGAGCCAGGTGTGGTAATCACGACTGTAATCCCAGCACTTTGGAAGGCTGAGGCAGTCAGATCACTTGAGGTCAGGAGTTCGAGACCAGCCTGGCCAATATGGTGAAACCCCATCTCTACTAAAAATACAAAAATTAGATAGGCATGGTGGTGGGCACTTGTAATCCCAGTTACTCAGGAAGCTGAAGCAGGAGAATCACTTGAACCCGGGAGGCAGAGGTTGCAGTGAGCTGAGATTGCCCCACTGTACTCCAGTCTGGGTGACAGAGTGAGGCTCAATTGCAGAAGAAAATAGTAATGATTAAAAGGTAATAAGAACAACTTGTATACATGGGATACAGAAGAATTTGTCCATTTTCATGCTTAGATTCAAGAAAGACAGCTGAGTTGAAATAAGATTGGACCAAAAAGGTCCAGTGGAATGCCCGTAGACTGAGTAGGGACACGCAGCAAGGCCTCTCTGTCTAGATTCTTCTTGGCCTCTCTGAGTAGTGTTCCTTCCTTATGGGTGTGGGCACAACCCTTTCTGGAATGGGGGTCTTATGATCTATAGTCAAAGTAGATCACATTATATCTTTATAGCCAGTACTTTACCCAACAAGGCAGAATAATATTTTTAGATTTCATGGCTGGCTTTAGAAAAGAGGGGTTCTGATGTCTACGACCTGCCTTGGGGAAGAGGGATTCTAGTTTCTATGACTAGCTTTGGGGGAGAGTGAGACTAAGAGACAGGAAGGCAGAAGTAGAGAAAAACTTTTGCTTCCGAGGCCTTCATTTTGGGGTATTGTTTTTGGATTCCCATTTGAAATGGTCTGTAGCTACATGCTATTGAAATGATCTGTAGCTACATGCTATGGCTGACTGTCTCTAGTGAGGAATGGCATCGCTGCATTGCCAGGGCTTTTGAGTTTTTTTGGAATAAGTCAGAAATCTGAATCATATATATATATATATATATATATATATTTTTTTTTTTTAAAATATACAGTCACCTGACTTTTAAATGTTGGAAAGGAAAAAA
>CAUYLG010070127.1:0-48693 GCA_963573385.1 Cacajao melanocephalus
TTTTTAGACTGCATTCTAGCCTGGGCAATAGAACAAGAATCCCGTTCTCTCTCCCTCTTTCTCTTCCTCTTTCTTTCTCTCTTACATTCTTTTTTTTTCTTTCTTTCACTCTTTCTTTCTTCTTTTCTCTCTCTTTCTTTCTTTCAACAAAAATTATTTAAAATGCAAGAGAAAACACAAAAATAAAAAGCATTAATATCAATACTTTAAAAAAAAGATAAGAGCACCCCTCCCAAACCGTGAAGAACTCAAACTTTAGAGGAGGACCAGCAAGAAGACCGAGGAAGGGTCGGGGGAAGAGTAGGAAACCCCAGCAGTGTGGAGCACCAAAGACCAACAGAGGTGAAGTCAAGCAAACAGCGTGATTCTCCGTACACATAGAAGCTGTGTGTCTCCCATGTCTGTATATCTTTTCCCTCTTATCTCTCTTTAAAAATATCTATATACTTCTTTTCTTTCTCTCTTTCTTCTTTCTCTGTCAGTTTCCTTCTTCCTCTCCTCATTTTTCAGTTTCCTTTACTAGTTGCTTCTCATGATGCCTTTCCCCTTCAATTAGACATCATAAAGAACTAAAGATGTTCTTTTATTTGTTATTGTTAGGTATTTATGTTCATCTTATTGATTAAAAGCAAATAAATGAATAGATTTTTTTACCTTCAATAATAAAGAGATGTGGATAAATACACCCAAATAAGTGTATTTTTGGCTCTGGGTTGAGTTTTTTTCTCTCAATAAATGGCTTGCAGTTAGAGAAAAACAGATTTCCCACCCCACTTAGGGAGAGAGTCACCATCCAACAAAAATGACATATTCATTTATCTAAGATGTTTCCTTTTTTAAAATACATACCTTCAGTTTTTATTTAAATTATTTTAGACATAGCAAAAAAAACCCACTAAGAATAGTACAATAAACACTTTTGCATACTAGCACGTTGCTGTATTTGTTTCAGAGCTTTTTCTTCGTGTGTGTGTAGGGGGCGTGTGATAGGGTCTCACTGTTATCATGGGCTGGAGTGCAATGTCATGATCTCGTCTCACTGCAGCCTCAGCCTCCCTGGTTTGAGCAATCCTCCCACCTCAGCCTCCCAAGGAGTTGGGACTACAGGTGCACATCACCATGCCTGGCTAAGTTTTTTGTATTTTTTTGTAGAGACAGGGTTTCGCCATGTTAGCCAGACTGGTCTCCATCTCCTGGGCTCAAGTGATCTGCCCACCTCAGCCTCCCAAAGTGCTGGGATTACAGGCATGAGCCACTGCGCCTGGCCAGGGCATTTTCTTAAGAAATTAAATTCTGCAGCCCTTTTTTGACCCCTCCCTTATTCTATTCCCTTTCCTTCCTAGAGATCATTCTTACCCTGAAGGTAGTTGTTGAGAGCCATGAAGAATATAAAATTTTACTAATAAATTAGTAATAATTTAGCCCGTTAGTTAATTTTTGAAACTAATAAATTAGTCCATTACTGTTTCTTAGATGCTGGCAGAAGACATGAGACTCTTGGGTCAGAAACAAAGGAAAATGTGTTCCACAGCAACAGCAGCATCAGCATTTTTGCACCAATAACGTGAGCCCCAATTCCCACAGGGCAATGCAAAGAGAGTCAGATGACACCTACATGCACAGTGGGTTGCATTATAAGAAAAGAGCCCTGAGTTCTGGGACCTGGGCCTTTTATCCTTAGCAGTAGCCATCTCTGGCCCTTGATCCAATAGGAATCACTATCTCCATCTTCCAAGACTATACAAACACCCTCCAAGGGATGGTTCAGAACCAAGGGGATGGTTCAGAACCAAGAGTACGGGTAACTGACTGACAGGACATGCTGACATGTGAAGACCAATGGAGAGCTGTCTTCCAACATTGTTTCTTTCTGCCCATGTTTTTATACTTACGCTGCATATAACATATTCTTAAACCATATGTATTGTTTTGTGAGTTTTAAACTTTATGTAAATTCCATCATAGTGTATGTATGACTTTTTCACTCATTGTATTATCAAAATTCATTCAAGTTGACATATGTGGCTTTAGTTCATTGATTTAAACGGGCAATAGTATTTTATTATCTGAATATTTCATAATGCATTTGCCACTTATTCTGTTGATGACATTTAGGTGTTTCCGTTGTTTGCCCTCTTACATTACTTCAGTGAGCATCCTTGTGCCTGTCTCTTTGTACAACAGGAGTGAGAGTTTCTCTTAGTGTCTGTATTAGAATGGGATTTCTGTGTCTTAGGGTCTTTTCATCTTGAATTTTTGGTTGCATTTTTAAAGCATAACTTTGATAAAATTAAATGTGTAGTGGCCATTTGTGTGCAGTATACAAACCTTTCCTACCAGCCACCTTATCTCCATTTTGGATCATCTTCCCTCATGCCCCCTGCTAGAGATCTTCTCCGCCTACCCCATTCAACAGGGGACACCTTGTAACTAGGCTGGGCCACTGAGATGCTCTGCAGGGCCTAAGAGAGTGGTTTAAGAAAGTGGGAATTATCAGAAGTCGAATTCACCCAAAGGGATGCCCAAGCCGGAGTTGGTGTGCTTTGTGCCCTCCCTCCGGAGCACATATAGAGCCTGCCTGGGTTCCAGCACTAGTTCTCACCCTGCCATTGAGCACATGTGCCTACAAGCACCCTTCCTGTCTGGAGCTGGAGTCAGATTCTGCTGTTCATGGAGAAGTACTCTGATGAATTGTGGGGAAAAGCAGAAGAAGGCAGGAAGAAAGCAAAATGAGGGACGGGTAAAGATGCAGAGAAGAGAGGAAAGAGAGAAAAAGATGACAGAGCCTTCACTCTTTTGTTTATTTTTTAATTCAGAGAGCTAATTTTGCCAAGTAAGCAGGAAAAGTGTCTCTCCAGCAGTACTAAGTAAGGCTTTGCTGGCAAAATTTTAAAACACGTAAAAGAATAATAAAAACACATAACAATGACAATGTACTACCTACTAAAATAATGGGCAATGTAGCTTATTTGATCAAAAAAAAAAGAAAAAAAAGATTAGTGTCTCTGGTTATAGGTGTTTTTCCTAAACAAATACCAGTATTACAATACTTTTTACACAAAACTTAATGCTTTTTCCCTTACCTCCTATTTTAATTTGCTTTTTTGATCCTGTAAGTGAAAGGAGAAAGATCTTTGGTTTAAAAAAAAAAAAAAAAAAAATAAAGGGTGGGCACCGGGGCTAACCCCTTTAATCCTAGCACTTTGGGAGAAGGCAGGCGGATCCCCTGAGGTCAGGAGTTCAAGACCAGCCTGACCAACATGGTGAAACCCCGTCTTTACCAAAAATACAAAAAAATTAGCTGGGCATGGTGGTAAGCGCCTGTAATTCCAGCTACTTAGGAGGCTGAGGAAGGAGAATCGCTTGAACCCAGGAGGTGGTGGTTGCAGTAAGCCAAGATTGCACCACTGCACTCCAGCCTGGGTGCCAAAAAAAAGGACTCCATCCCAAAAATATATATATGTTAATGTGTAATATAAAAAATAAATTACATAAAGAAATGTAGAACAGACTTTTTTCCCTGTAGAAACCAGGTGATTGTTATGTGCTTTGCTGCATAAAAAACTGCCCTAAAACTAACTTAATCAACTTACTAAATTTATTAATAAAATGAGATTTTATTTTTTTAAAAAAACCACTTCATATTGTGCATATTTTCATGGGTCAAGAATTTGGGAAGTCTGAGCTGGGCAATTGGTCTCTGATGCACATGGCATTAGTAAGGGTGATGGCGCCAGGATCCAGCTGTGAGATGGTTTCTTCCCTCACTTTTCAGCACCCTGGGCTCCTTGGCCTTCCTCCCTTCAAGGAGTCTTACCCTCCAGGGTTTCTCCACAGGCCTTGGGCTTCTCACTGCAGGGGCTTCTCAGGATATCTGCACTCCTTTCTCTTGGCACCAGGCTTCAGACCAGTGAAGGGCCCCACCTGGCACTGGCCCAGCATCCCCTGGAATGTGACCCCCTGCCACAATCTAGGGGGTGGAGAAATAGACTCCACCTCTCCATGAGAAAGCAGCAAATACACATTGCAAATGAGCACAGGAGACCGCAGATACCATTCCAGCAGGCTTTAGAAAATACATGCAAACACATTGTGAAATAATGTTTGCTTTTTATTAATTGGAATGGTCTTGGGGTAAAGAGATCCTCAACTAGAAAAACTAAGGGTTTTTTTTCTTTATTAATTTTTACTTTATATATATATATATATATATATATATATAAAACTTTCCTTTGAAATTGGAAAAATTGAGTATGCTTAAGTGAGACTACCCAAAGATACATATTTTTAAAGTTAATGCACTATGCCCAGCTCTCATTCAATTCCCCTTCCCTGATGTATGCAGTGTGTCCCTCCACACACACTTATGCAAATATAAACACTGCACATGCAGGTGTTTGTTGGCTGTTGTTTTCGGTGGGTTAATTGTATGCATCTCACTCTGCCACTTGCTAATCACTTACTAGACCAAGAGCAATCCTCCCAGCATGAGTCTAACTTATTTTATTAGGAATACTTAATATTTTATAGTTAGCTAGAACTGCAATTTATCCAACTAGTCCCCTTGTAGCAGAGATTTTCACAGTTCTTGATATCCTGTTACCCTTCTGGGCATGCATGCCTTGAAGTTTCGCATAACCAGGGCTTCATTCTCAAAGCATTGCTGTGCAAGCCATAAGGCCCACTTTCCCCAGCTGTGGCAAGAGTGAACACGCATCCCCGGAGGGACCCTCAGTCTGGCCTCCTGAGTGCAATGTGTGCAGCTCTCCTGCAGTCTTGCAAGGAAACGTGTTTTAGGTCATTGATTTTTTTGGAGCTATTTGCCATGTTTATTTCCTTTGGATAAAGTAGCATATCCTAACTTGTACAGCCCTATTGATAGACATTAAGTCATTTGGGTTTTTTTTTTTTGCCACTGAAACAATGCTGCAATAAACTTTAACACACATGTGCGTGCACACACACACGCACACCACTGATTCTCTAATTTTTATAGGATAGACTCTTAAAGGTTGATTGCTGGGTCAAATGATTTTGTTTTTTGGTTTTTTAATTTGTTTTTGAGATAGGGTCTTGCTCTGCTGCCTAGGCTGGAGTGCAATGGCATCATCACAGCTCACTGCAGCCTCAAACTGCTGGCCTGAAGCAACCCTCCCACCTCAGCCTCCCAAGTAGCCAGGATTACAGGTGTGAGCCACACAGCCTGGCCAGATTTCAAGTTTTAGTAGATATTTTTAGATTACATTCTCCAAAAGTTGTAGCAGTTCACACTCCTACAAGCAATGCAAGGATGTTTCATGCATTTTAATTTTTGTTGGTTTAATAAGAAAAACGGTATCACATTATTGGTCTAACTTGTACTGCCCATACCAATTTTCATCAATTTATTTGTACTCACCAGCAATATAAGAATGAAGACTCATTTTAATTTTTGTGAATCTGATGGGTTAAAATGGCATTTTATTATTGCTTTAATTTGCATTTCATCAACCAATGTCTATTAGCCATCTAGATTTCTGTGTATGTGAAATGTCTATTCATGTTATTTTATCCACTTTTCTTTCAGAATGTCTTTTACCAAATAATAGGAGAGCTTTGTGTGCCAGAAATATCAAGTGTTGCTGAAGTTTTTACTCAACATAATATCTCTTGCCTTTACTTATGACATCTTTTGCTGTGCAGTATGTAAACATTGTGTGTTAAAATACATCTGCTGAGAATGTGGAAACGATATGAGATGGATGGTGGTGATGGCTGCACAACGGTGTGAAGGTACTTACACATGGTTAGAAATCGCAAATTTTGTGTTGTGTATGTTGTTTGTTTGTTTGTTTTGAGACATAGTCTCTCACTGTCACCCAGACTGGAATGTAGTGGCACAATCTCAACTTACTGAAACCTCCGCCTCCCCAGTTAGACTCTCCTGCCTCAGCCTCCTGAGTAGCTGGGATTACAGGCACCCGCCACCAGGCCCAGCTAATTTTTGTATTTTTAGTAGAAACAGGGTTTCACCATGTTGGCCAGTCTGGTCTCAAACTCCTGATCTTGTGATCCACCCTCCTCAGCCTCCCAAAGTGCTGGGATTACAGGTGTGAGCCACCACGCCCAGCCCGTGTTGTGCATATTTTACCGTAATAAAAAAGTGCCTGTCTTTTTCCTTGATAGCTGCTTGGTTTCTTTTCCTGCTTAGGCACCTCTCTCCCATCCAAAGTTATAAAAATACTCTCTTCAAATTTCTTCTAATATTATAGTTTTATTTTTTACATTAAAATGTTCAATCTGTCTGGAATTGACTTTTCAATTGTGAGGTAATGGCTTTCTAGCTGTTTATCACCTCTATCATCTTGATATTTCTTTTTTATTTTCATTACTATGTTTACATTCTAGTTTTATTTTATTTAATAATTAGAAATTGCTGCTGTATATTTTTCTACTGAAGTCAATAAATTACTTTCTCTGAGCAGACTATGAAATTTCTAGAGTCAGCAAGATTTCTAATCACTCTTCTTAGGAAAATACCTGTGTACGTGCTTACATACATATATTAAATCATTCCCAGTGAAGAGATTATTTAAATAATTAACTTGCACTTTTCTATAGTAATAGAGATTATTGTTTTAAAAGTCTGCACCCATGTAACCAAAACAACATTGAAATTTGAAAATTAATGAAATTAATCATTATAAACAATAAAACACAACGTATGTTTAGGATTGAATTATTCATATTGACTAATCTACAATAATTACAGATATTCAGTTCAATTTGTATATTATAGATATGACATCATAACTCTTGAATATAAGCTTCCGGTTTTTATTTTCTTAATTACATTGTTTAATATAACAATATTAACATTAAAATAATTCCCTGGCCGAGCACCGTGGCTCATGCCTGTAATCCCAGCACTTTGGGTGGCTGAGGTGGGCGAATCACGAGGTCAGGAGTTCAAGACCAGACTGGCTAACGTGGTGAAATCCCGTCTCTA
Source organism: Cacajao melanocephalus (assembly GCA_963573385.1). Lineage (NCBI taxonomy): Eukaryota > Metazoa > Chordata > Mammalia > Primates > Pitheciidae > Cacajao > Cacajao melanocephalus. Next base: position 6,989 of record CAUYLG010070127.1, read on the forward strand.
CTAAAAAAATACAAAAATTAGCCAGACATGGTGGCTCATGCCTGTAATCCCAGCTACTTGGTAGCCTGAGATGGGAGAATTGCTTGAACCGGGACCAGGGAGGCGGAGGTTGCAGTGAGCCGAGATCGCACCACTGCCCTCCAGCCTGAGGTACAGAGCCAGACTCCATCTCAATAAAAAAAAAATTCCCGGCCAGGTGCGGTGGCTCACGCCTGTAATCCCAGCACTTTGGGAGGCCGAGGCGGGTGGATCACGAGGTCAAGAAATCAAGACCATCCTGGCCAACATGGTGAAACCCCGTCTCTACTTAAAAATACAAAAATTAGCTGGGCGTGGTGGCGCACACCTGTAATCCCAGCTACTTGGGAGGCTGAGGCAGGAGCATTGCTGAACCGGGGAGGCAGAGGTTGCAGTGAGCCGAGCTGGTGCCACCGCACTCTAGCCTGGCACCTGGCAACAGAGCAAGACTCTGTCTCTAAACTTTTAAAAATCGTGAGTGAAGCTAATACTTCTGATTTAAATTTAACTTCAAAGGGACTTTACTTAATACTTGGATTTTACCTTTGCATCATAATATTTTATCTTCTAAAAGTCTTGTTTGATAACTGTAACCTAATCACTTATTTGCTTTATCAAGATATATATATATATATACATTTTAAATGCATTTAATAAACATATATATACCCATGTATTCATATTATATGCCTTATATCTAAAATGGTTTATCTATTATATGCAATGGTTTAGCAGTTAACAATCCCAGGTCACTATGAATGACAAGACTAGTGAGTGAGGTTAAAGCTGTGTATCTGCAGTTCTCCTGCTGTGTAGAAGATTTTCCATTAAGGATGGGTGGTATGAATACTGTGCTACAAAATCTCTTAAGATAACCATTTTCTCCGGGTACGTATGTCAACAACTATAAAGTTCATTCATTTCAGTTTCTTTTTGATTTTTAGGAATTGTTCTTGCTTTTTGTATTTTAAAAATATATATGGTACTTACCTGACCCCAAAGTCAAAATCATACTACACGCTCTGTTGGGAGAAGCCTGGATCTCACATCCTCAGCCTCTTCACTCTGTCCCTTCCCTCCCGGGCAGATTTTGGTTTATCCTCCAGTGTTCTTTTTTATGAATACAAGCAAGTTGCTAGAACGTACTCATGTTTCTCTACCTTTCTTAGCAAAAGTGAGCATCCAATCCACACACTTCTGCATCTTGAGAGCTCTCCCTTTGTGTCCTTGCCCCATAGTCCCTGCCCCTCTTCAGGGCCTCGGCCCCACTGTGGGTGGACTGTGGTTCACCCAGCCAGACCTCTGCTCACAGACAGTTTTTGCGTTTACAAATGAAGCCATGATGAATAACCACATGCCTGAGTTATTTGGTATTTGTACCTGTGTAGCTTTAGAATCGAGTCCTAAAACATTGTTAACATGAAATTTAGGTGCAATATCTGATAGTTAAAAGAATCTCAAAACTTATTGAAACTAAAATAAGCCTAAAACATTTTCCTAGCCATTTCCCCTCCAAGCCTACCCAGTGGCATGCACAGTTGCTTAGACTCCTGCTGGACTCTGGGCCCAGGGCTTTGCACAAAGGGACCACAGCTGCCTGGTCATCTGGCTGGGCGAGACGTAGTCTCCTCTGGGGAGCGAACAGGGCAGCTCATTTCTGGAGGATGCCTCAGTGGCAGAACACAAAAACACTTCTCCTAAATACAAGAAGTGAGCTGAAAAAAATTAGAAATTAAATTTCAACTTTTACGCAATTTGCATCCTTAAGTGAGGTAATAATTATTGAAGAGCTAGAAACACAAAGAAGAAAACACATACTATACAATTCACAAAATGTAATGCATGCATATGGAAGAAGATCGCATTCTACCGCTTCATCGTGGTATTTATATTTGGCACCTCATCCTTATACCTGTAAGTTATGAAGAATCAGGTTACAGAAAACAGAATTTTCTTAGCTCACAGCATGACTTGGAAAATAGTATTGCTCTTTTATTCCATGAAGTCTCTTTCTTCCCTTTCTCTGATGGTCTTTTGTTTAAAAGTCACAGGTAAGAACTGTTAACTGCAGTTCCTTCCACAGTCAGCCTCCAGAAGCCAGGCCTCCCCGCACAATGCCTCCCTCCCTCATCAGTAAATATGCAATGGGTTTTTCGCAGTGGCATTATTTAAACCCACAGGCATACATGAGAGTTGCGATCAACAAACAAGGGCACCGAAGTTCAGAAGGATTTATCTTCCCTGCCAGAGTGTACCTGGCTCACAATTTTCCTTCAGGAGCAAAGTGAGCCTTTCAGGCATGTTAACAGATCCATCGGGTTTCCGGGGCACGTGGGACACTGTGTCATAGTGGGGGGTGTGCTGCAGAGGGAAGAGGGGTGTGACTCCCAGGTGCTGCTCACATCCGACCCGCAGTCCAACAGCTCTGGGCCCTTGCCCTGCAGTGGAGGTGAGAATTACCGATTTGGCAGCACCCCTGGGTGCTGAAAGTGGAAGAGTTTATGCGAGGGCGATCTTTGGGATGAAGGCCCTGTGGAAACCTAAGGTGTTTTCACCTCGCACCTTCCTGTGGGTCTTGGGCTACCTGAGGACAGGTCTTTGCACCCTGAGCCCGACTGTAACCCTGGCCAAAGCCTGAAACCCACTTGCTGAGCTGTCGGGCCCCAGAGCTGGCACGAGGGTCTCAGCCCGGGGGGGGACTGTCCTGTGCCAGCAGTGCCTGAGGCACTGGTGGGCAGCCAGGTGGACTTATTAACCCCTACCTGTGCCAGGCCCTGTGGATACAAAAATAAAGGATGACCCAGCTCTAGAGGAGCCACCAGGGCAAAGGGAGACAAATCAGGGAATAGTAGCTTTCAAGGAGGGGATGATGCCAGGCACAAATGGGATGGGGCAGGCCCAGGACCCCAAGGTATAGGAGAGAGCCTCCGCCTCCCAGAAATCCTCCTTCAGCCTTGTTTTTGGGAATGTGTGGCTTAGAACTAACCTCAAAGAGGCTACTCCCATGCACAGGGGGACCATCCCAGCCACTTGCTCTGGAGGCTGCTGGCCATCTGTCCATGTCCTACTCTCCCTGGGCCTGGGCTGGGTGACAGAGGCCTGTCTCCTCCACTGACCTGGACTCCACCTGGCCAGGCTGTCCCCTGAGACACAGCCAAGTGCACATTTGGCCATGGGCACAGCAGGATGCCTGCATGTGGCCACCCCCAGAGCCCACAGCAAGGGCAGGGTTCCTTTCCAGCTGACCCACCCAGGAGGCCTTGCCACTGCTTGTGTGGTTGGATGTAAGGCGGGGCTGGCTGATGGCCGTGGAGGCTCTGCTGATTCTCCCTGCCAGCTTCTGAAACCCCTGACCTTGGCAGCCCTCATTGCCAGAGGAACAGCGGGAGGTGCCCAGGTGGGAACTGTGTGGTTTGGAACAGGATTGTTGATCATGACCCAAAACAAAGCTGCTCGATTCCAGCTGGACTTGATGCAAACGGCTTCACCTACCTGCAGCCATTGTAACAGTAGCAAACATGCACCCAACACCTAGGGGTTAATGCTCTGCTTCCATGATCTCACTCATCTCTCAGCCCAACATCTCTGCAGGTAACACCATTCTTATCCACCTTTGTTGCACTGATAAGGAAGCTGAGGCCTGTGAGATCAGAAATGCCCTGTGGACTTGCCAGGCTTCAGACACTGGACTGTGGTGCCAAAGCTCAGCCCAGCCATGCACAGGGCTTCTCTGCGGTGAGCAAAAGCCTTTGGATCCTCCAGCAAGCAGATAAGGGATCCATATTTGCCTCTGCGTTTGAGTTTCAGAGGCCCTCTTGGCTCTCTGTCGTGGCAGTGCGGGCTCTCCAGTAGATGGAAGTGTCTTTTCTTTTCCTGGATGCCCAAAACCCTGCCCTTGAAGCCTCTGGAAAGCAATAGGGAAGCTGATTCGGCCCAGTCCCTGCTGCTTGGAACCCGGCTCCAGCACAAACTACCTTCCCAATGTCAAGGATCTCACCTGCGTGGGACAGAGCCCGGATGCCTAACCTGCAGGGAGAGGCTGCAGCTCCAGGGAGCACAGGCCTGGGTGTGCCTTCCAGCTGCACAGAGAAGCCTCAGGGCAGAAGTCTCACCCATAGTGAGGACGGCGCAGCCTCCTTTCCCAGTCCTAGCAAACCGTCCCATCAATTCTTACTCCACCAGCCAGGCCTCCTTGAGCCACGTGGCTCCTTGCTGCAGGCCCTTCACAGTGCTGCCTCCACCTCCTCACCTCATGTACTGACAAGGAAACGTCCTCCTGTCCTCCCAGCCTCCCAGGCATCACCGAAGGTTTAGGTCCCTAACCTCATGGCCGTTTGCTCTCTCATGCTCCTCACTGCCAGGCCCTTCTCTTGCCTTCACCCCTCCTTGAGACCCCGCAGCAGTCAGCCACACCCCCATGTGAAAGATGTTCAGTGCATGCCAGGCTTGCCCTCAGGAGAGAGGGCCTCACTCCCCCGTCACCCCTCATTCCAGGGACAACCCCTGTCTGGCCATCTGTCATCTTGGCAGTGTGAAGGCCAGGCCCCCTCACATAGCCAGGATAATTCCAAAGGCCGTCCACACCATGGCACTCTGCAGGGACGGGCGGAGGCCACCATGGAGATGGCATGCACCCCAGTGTCCCTGGCCCACGCTGCTCTTCCCCTTGCTGTGCACAGAGCTGCTTCCCAGGGAAGCCCCCTGGGCAGTATCGGCCTTCGCTGGACCTTCTTAACTCCCAGAAGAGCAGAGGCTATCGCCCCGTCTTGCATTCTCTTCTTGCCTGACTTGACTTGGCCACTGGAGCCCTCAAGGGTCACACTGTCCCATCCTCACCAGTAACCCTGCAGAACTGCATCTCCAGCCACAGCCTTCCTCTCCAGCTCCATGCAGTGCACCCAACCTGTCCTCTGTGTTATTTAACTCAGCCCCAAGTTAAATACTCCATTCGCTCCCACCCCATGGCTAGCCAGGTTCTCCACTGTCATACCCAATCAACCAATGCATATTAAGCATCTTCTACCTGTGGATGATAGCAAAGTAGCCATTTGTCCACACGCCCCCGGGGCTGCATGCATTCTGAGCTCTGTATGTATATTTTGGGCAGCCCTCCCCCACTCCACGAGCTAGGCGCTGTTACTCCTTCATTCTTACAGAGGAGAAATGGAGGCTCAGAGGTCAAGTGCTTTGCCCATAGTTACACAAGCAGTGAGAAGAGAGGCAAGATTTCAGCCCAGACAGTTTGGCTCCTAGCCACTAACCTATGCCAGGAACTGCAAGAGGCAGCCACCCAGGGGTCTAGGACGAACTCAGCTGTCTTGTCCAACATGACACTTTTCCCAACCTCTCAAGTGGAGGTTAGTGCTCTCCGCATCCTGTTACTCTGTTATATCACTTCACGCATTCCACTTTGCATAGAATTGTCTGAATTCCCTCCTGTAGACAGAAAGTCCTCATGGCGGGAACCGTCTGTGTCCCCTTTTTCTTTCTATCTCACTGAAAAGGTTCTGTAGGTTCCTAGAAAAAGCACGGGAGACCATGGGCAGTCATAGTTCACATCTGTCATCTGGGAAAAATTATAATACTGTTCTCTTACACTCTCAAAATTGTCATGGTTCGATGCGAAACTGGTGAGCTCCGAGCAGGGGTGAGAGTGTATCAGTGTCGATATCTGGCTGTGGATGAGTTATACAAAATGTTTCTGCTGGGGAAAGTGGGTGAAGGTGTATGGAATTCTGTCTGTGTTAATTCTTGTAACAGTGTGCAAATCTACAATTATCTCAAAATTAAAAGTTTTTTTAAAAGTATTCTAGTTCAAAAAATAAATTACATGGTCACCCTAATTATGATAGTGTCTGATTCCTCTAATTTTTGTCTGTCTTTCTTATTCCTTTCACATAGCAACTAATTTCATGTGCACCTACCTCTATTCATTTTTACTTTTTACTATCTGCTTCCCCAATAAAGGATGACAACAGGAGTTGTATTTGTCTTTTTTTTTTTTGAGACAGACTCTCGCTCTGTCGCCCAGGCTGGAGTACAGTGGCGCAATCTCGGCTCACAGTAACCTATGCCTCCCAGGTTCAAGTCGTTCTCCTGCCTCACCTTCCCAAGTAGCTGGGATTACAGGCACCTGCAACCATGCCTGTCTAATTTTTGTACTTTTAGTAGAGATGGGGTTTTGCCATTTTGGCCAGGCTGGTCTTGAAAGCCTGACCTCAGGTGACCCAGCCATCTCGGCCTCCCAAAGTGCTGGGATTACAAGGGTGAGCCACTGGGCCCGGCCATATTTGTCTCTTTATTTCAAGCACCTACAGGCACGTGGTCGCTGTTCTATGATCAAAACAATGGCAGAGCAGCAACCTCCTCATCCCCAGCTCACTCCCTGCCCCAGAAGCTGCCAGGGGTTTTCTGTGTCTCCCTCTAGGCTCAGACTGGAAATCAAGAAGCTCTGTGTGGAACACCTTTAAAGATCAACATATTATATGTGGAAATATAAAGTCCTAATCATAAGCACAAGTTAATGGAAAATAACACATTATTCTACTAAAAGTGAACTCATAATTTCGACTCCATTTCATTTGTGGCTGGTTCATTTGTTTTATTGCTTTCTGGTAGACAGTGACAGACAAGCAACAGCTCCCACCAAAGCCATAAGAAACACACATAAGGGGGATCATTCCCTTTGAGGGTTGGGTGGCGGCTGTCTGCCCCTAGCAGAGGCAGGTCCAGGAGAGCAGCTGCAGGGGCTTTGGGGTCAGCACACCGGCGGTATATCAGCCCCACCACACGTGACAATGGCACTCCTGGTCTTTGGATTTGGGCAGCTGAGCTCCAAATGCTAGCTGTGTTCTCACCCCAGCTGTGGGTGCTGTCACAAGGAACAGCCACTCTGGAAGCCAGCCTGGCCATTTCTTAAGAAGCTCTCATAGACCCACCTGACGACCCGCCACTCCACCCCTAGGAGTTTACCCAGGAGAAAGGAAACATGCAGCAGCCACCCCTTTTCTTGGTTTCTGCACTTTCAGTTACCCACAGTCACCTGTATTCTGAAAATGTTACATGCAAAATTCCGGAAATAAACAATTCATGTCTTAAATTCCATGTCGTTCTGAGTAGCGTCAAGGGTAGGGTGTGAATCTTCCCTTTCTCCAGGGTGTCCACACTGTCGTCACCACTCACGAGCTGTCTCGGGGATCAGATGAACTTGTGTCATGGTACCACCGTGCTTGTGTTCAAGTCACCCTTGTTTTACTTCATAACGGCCCGAGATTGCAAGAGTAGTGATGCTGGCAATTTGGATACGCCAAAAAGAAGTCATCAACAGCTTCCTTCAAGTGAAAAGTTGAAAATTTTTGACTTAATAAGGAAAGAAAAAAATCACATGCTGAGGTTGCTGAGCTCTACAGTAAGAACGAAGCTTCTATGTGTGCAATTGTGAAGAAGGAAAAAGAAATTTATGCTAGTTTTGTCATTGCTCCTCAAACTGCAAAAGTTACAGCGACAGTGTATAGTGAGTGCTTGGCTAAGACGGTAAAAGTGTTAAGTTTGTAGATGAAAGTCCTAAGTGGAAACGTGTCCCGATGGACAGCAGTCAGTCAGCTTTGGTACTGTCGGAGGTTTTAGCCATCCACTGTTGGAGAAATCTTGGAAGGCATCCCCCATGGATAAGAGGGGATGACTGTTTATTTATACAGACTTGTACACAAATGCTCATAGCTGCTATAATTGTAAAAGTTCCAAGCTATAGACAACCCAAATGCTCATTAACAGGTGAATAGAGAAAATGTGGTATAATCAACACAGTGGAATACTACTTGGTCATCAAAAAGAATGATTTATCGATATGCATATTGTGCACAGCCTGGAAGGATTTCAAAACAGCACCACTGAATTTTAAAAGCCAGACAAAAAAGAAACACCTTATGTTTTCATTTATATAAAAACGCCAACTAATCTCTAATGAGAGAAAACAGACCAGCAGTTGTTTGGGAATAGGGTGGGGGGCAGGGAGATGCTGGAGGGAGATTAGGACTGGGCAGGAGGGAACTTTGGGGAATGGATATTGTAAACCAAAAAGTATCTGAGACAGGTCTCAATCAGTTTAGAAGTTGATTTTGCCAAGGTTAAGGACATGCCCTGAAGAAGAAAACACAGAATCCCAGAAACGGTCCATGGTCTGTGCCTTTTTCCAAAGATGATTTTGAGGCTTCACTATTTGAAGGGGGAAAATGGGCTGGAGGGAAAAGAGGGAGGGTCTGGTAATCAACATGTTGCAAGAGAAAAGGAGCAGGCAGGGCAATAGTCAATTATGTATTGGTCTCCTGTTAAGTAAACCGGCACTTTACATAAGAGAAGGTGAACATACAGTAGCTCCCTGCGGAGGTGTTTAACCTGTTATCTGCAGCTATCTATCTGCTTAGGAATCAAAGGAAAGGCACCTTCTTGCATGACTCAGCTTTCCGCCTGGTATTTTTCCTTTCGGCAGCGTGTATTGGGGTCCCTTTCACAGTATGTTCACTGTCTTGATTACGGTGATGGTTTCACAGAGGTACACAGGTGCCCAAGCTAGGCAAATTGTACCCTTTAAATTGGTGCAGTTTATCATATGTCAGTTACACCATAAGAAAGCTGGGTTTTTTTGTTTTTTAAATCTGATTCTGTCCCTTACTGGCTAGGTGGGGAGGATGTTGGACAAGCTCCTGAATGTCACTAAGGCTTAGCTTTCTCACACAGAAATGACAGCATCTCTCACTAGGGCTGCTAAACAGGATGGGGCACAGAGGGCTCCGCAGAGCAACCATGGAGACTCGTCCGTGTCATCTGTCATCAGCCCCTCTTGTAAAGAACAGCTTTATCGAGCTATAAGTCACATGCCACACAATTCACGCATTTAAAGCATGCAATTCAATTGTTTTTACTGTGTCACAGAGCTGTGCAACCATCACCACACTTAGTTTTACAACATGTCATCTAGCCTCAAAAAGAAGCCCTGTGCCCTTTTTCTACCTCCCCTACTCACCACCCTCCCCAACCTGCTCCCTTAGACAACCTCAAATTTACTCTCTCTCTGGATTAGTCTGTTGTGGACATTTCACAGAAGTGGAGTCATATAACATGCAGCCTTTGGCTTATTGATTCAGCATGAGATTCCCAAGGTCTATCTGTGTTGTAGCACACGCCAGCCCTTCGTTCCTAGCTATGGCTGAATATGCCACAATATGGATGCACCGAATTTTGTTTATCCATTCATCAGCTGATGGACATTTGAGTTGGTCTACTTTTTAGCCATTATGAATAATGCTGCTGTGAACATTTGAGTATGTACTTTTATGTGGACATATGTTTTCAGTTATCCAGGAGAGAAATTGTTGGGTATGGTAATTCCATGCTTAACTTTTGAAGGAGCTGCTAGACTGTTTTCCAAGTCAGCTGCACCACTTCACATTCCCACCAGCAGTGTCCGAGGGTTCTAATTTCTCCACATCCTCACCAACACTTGCTATTACCTGGCTTTTTTATTACAGCCATCCTGGTGGGTATGAAGTAGAAACCTACTGTAACTTGCCTTTGAGTGTTCTCTTGTCTGTATTCCTGCAAGAGCGATCTGGTAGTAACGGCTGTGAGTAATTGTGGTTTGTGTTCATTATCCTGATTGAGGTGATGATTTCACTGGTGTATACAAATGTCAGAACTCATCAAATTGCATACCGTACATATGTGCATTTAATTATGCACTTGACCCTTGAACAATGTGGGGGTTAGGGATGCCAATCTCCCATGTGGTCGAAAATCTGAGTATAACTTTTGATTCCTCCAAAATGTAACTACTCATAACTGACTGTTACCCAGGAGATTTACCTGTAACATCAACAGTCAATGAATATTCTGTATGCCATATACAGATTATATGCTGTATTTTCACAATGAAGTGAGCTAGAGAAGAGAAGATGTTATTAGAAAATCGTAAGGAAGAGAAAATATATTTACTATTCATTAAATGGAAGCGGATCATCATAAAGATCTTCATCCTCTTTGTTTTCACGTTGAGTGGGCTGAGAAGGAAGAGAAAGAGGAGGGGTTGATCTTGCTGTCTCAGAGGTGGCAGAGGCCGATGAAAATCTGCAGGTCAGTTGGACCGGGAAGTTCAAACTTGTGTGGTACAAAGGTTGACTGTGTATCAATTACATCTTAATGAAGCTGTCAAACAAACAAATAACCACTCCCCCTACTCCAGAAAAGCAATAATGACCACATGCCAGGGGACTGGAATAATTACATTTCTTTTTTCCAAAAAGTCTCTGGACTATTTTTATCTGAGAGCCTATGTGTCTTAATACTGTAAAGTGTCTCAGAAAATTTTTTGGAACTAGTCCTGATAGGAAGGCCAAATGGAAGATGTGCCTCTGAGGGGGCAAGGATCTGCTGGGGCCTCAGAAGGTGCAAGATGCCGGGCACACAGGCTCTCTGTAGCCCCCTCACTGTGGGATACCCATCCTGGGACCCTGGAGCAGGCCTCAGGGCTAAGTTCTTTCTGTTCAAATCAACCCAACGGTTGCAGGGACAGACAACAGATGATCTTAACCTGGAAACAAATCTCTGTCCATAACATTCATAAACCATTGGAAGCTTTAGTCAGATTTACATGTCCTATGTGGCTTGATCAATAGTCTCATGTACTGAAAGAACTAACAAATGCAATTAACAATGAAAGCTGAAGAATTACAGTGTGATAATAAGGTCAGTATTATTTATGTATTCCAATCAGGGAGATAATTATGACACTCTAAACAAAGGAGAACACAGAAAATAGCTCATGTAGACTCAATTCTGTTTGTCCTATTTCAAATTAAATTCATTTAAGAAGAAACTTTTTAAAGTATGATAAAATTTAAAATATTGCCTGGGTGCAGAGGCTCAGGCCTCTAATCCTAGCAGTTTGGAAGGCTGAATCACTTGAGCCCAGGAGTTTGAGACCAGCCTGGGCAGCACAGGGAGACCTCGTCTCTACAAAATATGAAAGAATTATCCAGGCATGGAGTGGCGTGCCTGTGGTTCCACCTGTTCCCTATTCTAGAGGCTGAGGTGGTAGGATTGCTTGAGCCTGGGAGGTCGAGGCTCCAGTGAGCAGTGACTGTGCCACTGCACTCCAGCCTAGTAGACAGATTAAGACTGTCAAAATAATGATAATAAAATAATAAAATAATAAAATTTTAAACATAATATTTTTTACAAGAAATTTAGAACTCCAGGAGAACATGCAACCACAAAAACAAAATGGCTTGCTTTTTAATGATGGTACAGATTGAGTTTGTCCGTCAACAGGAAAGGTGAAAGCTGCATGCACAACAGATGGCCTACACAGCAATAAAGACGCAACCCTTGCGGATATGCTAGAAATGGCAACATATGGATGTCTGCAGTGGAGAAAATATAACCACAAGTAAATAATAAACACATGTATTAAACATGTATATGAAGCCTTTCTATTAATTAAAGGTATAAGATGTGTACATTATTATTATTTTTAGAGACAGGGTTTCACTGTGTTGGCCAGGCTGGTCTCGAACTCCTGACCTCAAGTGATCCACCTGCCTCAGCTACCCAAAGTGCTTTGTCCTTTTTCCCTTCTTCTTCTTTTTTTTTTTTTGAGACGGAGTCTCTCTGTTGCCAGGTTGGAGTGCAGTGGTGCGATCTCAGCTCTCTGCAACCTCCACCTCCCGGGTTCAAGTGATTCTCCTACCTCAGCCTCCCGAGTAGCTGGGACTACAGGTGCCTGCCACCACCCTCAGCTAAATTTTGTAGTAGAGACGGGGTTTCACCGTGTTAGTCAGGTCTCCATCTCCTGACCTCGTGATCCGTCGGCCTCGGCCTCGCAAAGTACTGGGATTACAGGCATGAGCCACCATGCCCAGTCGGGTACATGATTTCTAAAAGCCACTATAAATATGGCCTAGCTCCCCCTAAAAAAAAAAATCTATACATTTTGCTAAGTGATCCATTCCTTAGTGTGGAGACTGTGCTGCTGAGCTCACAACATAGAGAAACGCACGTCCCAGGCACCACCCATTGGTGAGCATCTGTGAAGCACGCCTGTGCCCACCTCACACAGGGACTAGTGGCCAGCTGGCCCCTTCCTCACGCTCTTCGTGGAATACTGAAATGGTTTCTCATGCTGGTCATTTGTTTTCCAGATCCTGCAAATATCGCTGACTACAGTAACACTTTCAGTTCCACAATTACACCTTTAAATCCACTTGCACTGTTCAGGCGCCACACACACACAGGCTCTGCTTTCGCTGGAGTGAGGATGGTGCCTTCATGGGTCACGCTACCAATACTGAGCAGAGACACGCTCATACCTTAGCATAGCAATTCACACCACCCAAACATGTCTGCTAAAGCCCAAAACATTTACTAATTTTCTCAGGGGCCTTGTATTTTGATAAGATGTAGTTTACACATCTAATATAGATGCAGAAACTGTCTTTTAACATCAGTACAAAATCCCATCTCCTGGGGCCCGGGAGCCCTGTCAGGGCCTGAGTCAAAATCTAGTGTCTTCACTCAGCACCCCAGCAGGTCACTCAGCCTCTTGTGGCCTCTATTTCCTCACAGTCGAGTGCACAGAGACAGAGAGTAACACGGTGGTTCCCAGGGTTGGGGAGGAAACGGAAGACATTCGCCAAGGGAGACAAAGCAGATACGCTGGGGGCCAGTCCAGAGAGCTACTGGGCACCAAGAGGGCTAGAGAATAAGACTGCACCGTATTGGGGATTTTTGCTGAAAGAGTAGATTTTAGGTGTTCTTGTTGTACAAAAAACGGGTAACTAAGATGATGAATGTGTTAATTTGTCTGACTATAGTAACCATTTCACTACATGTATATATACTCAATTTCTGCAAATAACCAGTTTCTCCCAGCACAGCACAGTTCATTTCAGAGTAAATAACAACACAACATCACGATATGCTACTAGGCCATGTTGATACTGTCAAAAAGTTTACAAAAAAAAAAAAAAAAAAGGATTTTCTTTAAAAAAAAAAAAGACTTTATTCTAGTGAGCAGTTTGCAAACTGGAGAAACACAGCCTTTGGTACAAAACAAAGGTGTGCTCCAAGAAGGCAAAGAGAAATATTGTCTTGTAGAGACAGTTCCCACCCAGGTTCCCACTCTGATCTACTTATGCAAATGAGGGATGCACACTCACTTAGTTTTAATTGGCCAATGCTTGTTTAGTCATGATTGGTCAATGCAGGTACTGTCTGTGGGTTAAGGTCCAGATGACATAGGATTTCCTGCCAGCTGTTGATTCAGGTGGCGTGAACAGTAACAGACATCTATGAAAGTCCCAGAGTTAGGACAGGCTTGGTGGCTCACGCCTACAATCCCAGAACTCTGGGAGGCCGAGGCGGGCAGATCACCTGAGGTCGGGAGTTCAAGACCAGCCTGACCAACATGGAGAAACACCATGTTTACTAAAAATACAAAATTAGCCAACTGTGGTGGCACGTGCCTGCAATTCCAGCTACTTGGGAGGCTGAGGCAGGAGCCTTGAACCTGGGAGGCGGAGGTTGCCGTGAACTGAGATAGCACCACTGTACTCCAGCCTGGGCAACAAGAACGAAACTCAATCTGAAAAAAAAAAAGTCCTAGAGTTACACAAACATATGGATTTTCTAGCAAATGGCTCCACTTTAACTTTAGGAGCCTCTCAAGATCTGTCTCAAAGGATTGACTCTTTGAGGCTCCCAGTGTAATTTTTAAAACTCGTGAGGTATGGCAGTCAGGAGGCTGAGTGATCAATTTTGCCTAATTTTGCTTTCAGCCCAGCTGGAGCTTCCAAGATTTAGGTGACCACAGAAGGTAGAAACCCCCCTTCTCTGCCTTTCTCCTTTCCTGGATTTTTGAGCTGCCCAAATTCTGTTCTTTGGCTCTTTGATGCAATAAGCTGCAGGCTTTCTGTCAAGATTCTTGCTGCCTCTGCTTGGCTTGGACTGAGACCATCCCCTAGGGAAAAGCAACAGAAATCAGGCGCTGGCCCCTGCTGCCCCTTCCTCTAGGCGTGGGCTCCGGCCAGGGTCAGCTTGCTCAGGGCTCTCTCCAGCTTTATTTTTTGTCCTGGGTTTGTGGCTATTGCCTGTGGGAATGTGGGTGGCTGAGGGGCCACCTCTGCAAGGCTCAAAGTGCCCATGAGCACCGGCTGAGGCTGAGGCTGAGGCCCAGGTGGGCCTTAGAGAGTGACACTGTTCATCTGAAACATGTCCCCTTCTCCTTACAGAAGAAGGACGCCTCAGCTAACACCTCTGAGGATAAAATTACTTTATGTATAAATACATTCATTTTTCTCTGTTTCCACATGCTGGCTTTTTAAGTTAGTACAGTGACGTTTTCCCATTTTCCAGTTGCTTGGTTCTACCTGTCCGCTCTCTCCCAGCTCCATTCACCTCAGCCTTAGGTTTTGAGACCACTTCCCATCTTACAAACACTTAAACTTGAAGGATCTTTATCAGGTTCTTAACATTTCTCTGTGGAAAAGCAGGACGGGCTTCACTGTGGCTCTTTTCCACAGGCGGAGGCTCCCTATATGTGCTTCTGCTGGAGGATAGCCTCATACCCTTGGAAGTGGGTGATACCAAGGACAACGCAGGCTTTGCATCCTCTTCCAAATGGACCTTCAGAATGCATGTGGGCTTCAGAGAGCAAGATCCGAAGCCAGCTGGTTCCTCCACGTGCTATTCCTGCAGGGGCAGCCGTGAAGGACAGTGGAACCCTTTAACATCTAACTGAGGTCGGGTGCGTGGGGAGGCCGTGACTGAGTCCAAAACTCGCTCAGCCAGCCACACGGCAGCCAGTAAGTCGAGAGACACGGAGTTGGGGCAACAAAGGCAACTTTTTCTCGGAGAGTCGGCAAACTGAGAAGACGGTGGAAACTAAGGTCCCAGAGATCCATCTCGGAATTACGCAGGCTTTGCCTTGTCTTCTATGTTCAGGTGAGAGGGGAAGGAGGGGGCTGACAACCGCAATTGTCTGGGCCCCAAGAAGAGTTTGGGGGCAGGGGTTTGTAAAACTTCTTAGTTCTTGTGTAATGGTCTCTCATGTGACAGTAGCCAAACCTCCTTGTTTCTATAAATCCTTAACAAAACATAGTTAGCTGTTTACATACTTCCCTTTTCATCTCAGAGTTAGTTTTGAAAACTACATGACTGCTGCTTTTGTGTTTTATTTCAGTGCTCTAAAATTATCCTAGCCTAAGTGCAGGAGTGAGTAGAGGCCCCTTCAACAAAAATGGAGCTACTTATGTCCATTCTTTCACTGTTTCACTGTCACAGGCCCATGTGGAAAGCATGGTCAAGGAGTTCTGGAATGTTCTGCCAACTCGTAGGAACAGTCAGTGTGACTCCTTGTGTAAACTCTCATATGCAGCTCAGCCCACCAGAAAGATATTTCAGACGAGGAACATGGGCGCGAGCCGCAGCCTCCTTCTGGCTCCTCGTTAACGAGCTCACTAAATCTAGGACACGTGTTCACTCTATATTTGTCGAAAGTTATGTTTTCATCTTTTTGCAAATTCGTTTGAAGGTTTTGGGGGTCCCGCCAAGATGCCTCTGCGACTCACCCGGCAGAGCCACAGAACTCCACCTGCCAACGAGCATGCATCGAGGCCGCTGAACCTGCTGACGCACCCTGAGTCTCAGGCCTCGGCAGACACCCCAGGGCACGAGCCCTTTCCAGCACTGACTCCCCACGCTGCTTTCTTCCTGACCATGTGTTGCTGCATTCGTTCCTGGTTTGGGGCCTGCTTCGGTTCCGGTTCTGGTTTGGCCCTATCCGATATGCAAGTCCTCTCGGCAATGACTGAGAGCCAGGCTTTCGGGTCTGTCCCGGGGGATGTGTCTCTGCAGGAGGGGTCCATTCTCCACTGAGAGAGGACAGAAAATCTGGCTTGTTCTTTTCTTCCTGTCCTCCTGTGAGGTCAACTCCATCAAAAGGATGTGTTGGGCCCCCAGAAAAGAGAACGGGTTTTAGGATCTGGACCCGTGACTGGTGTGTCTGGGTTGGCTGTCGCCTGTGGCTGAGGACATATGACAGAAGCTACACTCACTCAGTGGGTCTGTGAGCCTCCAGCTGAGAAAGCCTTTACCTCTCCTGGTGTCTGAAATCTTTTCTTATATCAGCAATGTATTAATAAATTAGATTACAAAGTTTCTTACAATGCAGGAGCTTTGTCCTGAATGGCTAAGTGTTTATATGGATTTAATATCCTCAAAATCCCCAGAAAATATAGAAAGTGAACTTCTAATATTTTATTTTTTTTTAGAGATGGGAGTTCACTATGTTGCCCAATCTGGTCTTGAACTCCTGGACTCAAGTGATCCTCCCACCTCAGTCTCCCAAAGTGCTCGGATTACAGGCATGAGCCACCATACCTGGCCTTCTAATATTTCAAGAAAAAATATTTCTCCTCAAAATTACTATCCCTCATAGCATTTCTTTTCTATAAGAAACTAACTTAATATAATCAAAGTGATTAAACAAATCACACCAGTTGGATAAATTGGTTTAAAGACACCAAATACACCTTTTATTTTATTTTTTTCTATGTGGCATATAATGCAGGCATACATTTTATGTTTAATAAGATGTAAATTTGTTTGTGTTTTTAGGTTTAAATTCCCCAGTTCTTGTCCCTATCTTTTTTTGGCTTTATTTTCAAAGATATACACAATTTCACACATATCATTATGATCTAGATATATTTACCAAGACATTTAAACATGTAGATTTCCTGTTTTTAAATTCCTATTAGCGGCCAGGCACAGTGGCTCATGTCTGTAATTCTAGCACTTTGGGAGGTCGAGGCTGGCAGATCACTTGAGGTCAGCAGTTTGAGACCAGCCTGGCCAACACGGTGAAACCCCATCTCTACAAAAAAATATGAAAATTAGCTGGGCATGGTGGTGCATCCTGCAATCCCAGCTACTCAGAAGGCTGAGGCAGGAGAATTACTTCAACCCAGGAGGCAGAGGTTGCAGTGAGCCGAGATCACACCACTGCACTCCAGCCTAAGCAACGTGAGAGAAACCTGTCTCTAAATAGATAAATAAATCCCTATTAACATCCTAAATAAACTATCCATGCATCATTATTAGTAATATTTCTTTCTTTTATGAATTTATTTTTAGTTTTAGTTTTCATTTTCATGGGTTTTGGGAAACAGGTGGTATTTGGTAAGTTCTTTAGTGGTGATTTGTGAGATTTTTGGTGCACCCATCACCCAAGCAGTGTACACTGCACCCAATTTGTAGTCTTTTATTCCCTCACCCCCTCTCACCTTTTCCCCTGAGTCCCCAGTGTCCACTGTATCCTTCTAATGCCTTTGTTTCCTCATAGCTTAGCTCCCACTTAGGAGTGAGAACATATGATGTTTGGTTTTTCCATTCCCGAGTTACTTCACTTAGAATAATGGTCTCCAATTCCATCCAGGTTGCTGCAAATGCCATTTTTCCATATTTTTTACGGCTAAGTAGAATTCCATGGTGTATATATATATACCACAATTTCTTTTTTTTTTTTAAAGGTCTGAGATTTCAAAGAATTACATTACTAAGCATAATTCTTCATGTTGTATATATTGATATATTTAGGCTAATCACAGAATGTGATTCATCATATATATATAAAATATAATAATATCTAGCTCAAACTCATAGATCTAATTTTCTAAATTACATCTTTACTTGAATTTCTTAGAGGCATCTCAGACTGCATGTTCAAAACCAAGCTCCTGATTCTCTCAACACACAGATCTTTCTAAGGTGTCTCAGTTCAATACATGGCACCATGTTTACATATCAAACTCTCAACCCAAGAGGGTTTCTTGATTCATCCAATCCTTCAGCCTCCACACCAAATTCAGCTTTAAGTCCTTTTCATTCTACCACCAAAATCTGTCCGTTATTCTTTATGTCTTTTGCCAACCTCTGCTGTAAGCCGCTATCATCTCTAGCCTGGAATAGTGCAATAAGGTTTTTTTTCCTACTCAGCTTCTTACGTCCACTTCACCTTGTTTATATCTATTCCTCACATAGCCACAAGGGTGATCTTTTGAAAACATAAGTTCCCTTTGAATTTAGAGTAAAATCTCACCCCTTTGCAGGGCCTATAGGGTCCTAAACAATCTGGCCTATGACCAACCTCATTTCACACCATTCTTCACCAGGCTCACTGACCTTAGACAGTTCTAGAACATTCTACACTCTTTCTACTTTAGGGTCATTGTATTTGCTATTCCCTTTATCTGGAAACCTGTCTACCAGCTTCTAACATAGCTGACCCCACTTTCTTTAGTTCTCAGACAAGTCTTTTCTGAATGTCCAGTGTAAACAATTCCTCATTTTTACTTTCGATTACTATCACAGCCTGTAGTTATTTATTGATTTATTACTTTAGCTTTTACTTATCTGTCTATCCCACTAAAATTTAGACTATATCAGGATGGAAACTGATACACAATTTCTTTATCCACTCATTGATTGATGGGCATTTGGGTAGGTTTCATGTTTTTGCAATTGCGAATTGTGCTGCTGTAAACATGCCCATGCAAGTGTCTTTTTCATACAATGACTTCTTTTCCTCTGGGTAGACACCCAGTAGAGGGATTGCTGGATCAAATGGTAGTTCTACTTTTAGTCCTTTAAGTAATCTCCACACTGTTTTCTATAGTGGCTGTACTTGCTTACATTCCTACCAGCCATGCAAAAGGGTTCCCTTTTCACCACATCCCCAGCAACATCTATTATTTTGTATTATGGCCATCCTTGCAGGAGTACAGTGTTATCACATTGTGGTTTTGTTTTCTTTGTTTGTTTGTGACAGAGTCTCACTCCGACACCTTGGCTGAATCTCAGCTCACTGCAGCCTCCACTTCCCGAGTTTAAGCATTTTTCCTGCCTCAGCTCCTGAGTAGCTGGCATTATAGGTGCCCACCATCATGCCCAGCTAATTTTTGTATTTTTAGTAGAGATGGGGCTTCACCACGTTGGCCAGGCTGGTTTCGAACTCCTGGCCTCAAGTGACCCTCCCGCCTCAGCCTCCCAAGTTGGCATTGTGGATTTGTATTTCCCTGATAATTAGTGATGCTGAGCATTTTTTCATATGTTTGTTGGCCATTTGTGTATTTCCTTTTGAGAATTGTCTATTCATGTCCTTAGCCCACTTTTTGATGGGATTGTTGATTTTTTCTTGCTAACTTGTTTTCGTTCCTTGTAGATTCTGTATATTAGTCCTTTGTTAGAGGTATAGATTATGAAGATTTTCTCCCACTCTGTGTGTTGTCTTTTTACTCTGCTGAGTGTTTCTTTTGCTATGCAGAAACTTTTTAGTTTAATTAAGTCCCATCTATTTGTCTTCGTTTTTGTTGCATTTGCTTTTGGGTTCTCAGTCATGAAGTCTTTGCCTAAACTAATGTCTAGAAGGGTTTTTCCAATGTTATCTTCTATAATTTTTATGGTTTCAGGTCTTAGATTTATATCCTGATCCATCTTGAGTTGATTTTTCTAGATGGCAAAAGCTGAGGATCCAGTTTCATTCTTCTACATGTGGCCTGCCAATTATCCTAGCACCATTTGTTAAAGAGGATGTTCTTTCTCCACTTTTTCTGTTTGCTTTGTCAAAGATCAGTTGGCTGCAGGTATTTGGATTTATTTCAGGGTTCTTTAATCTGTTCCTTTGGCCTATGTACCTATTTTTATACTAGTACCATGCTGTTTTGGTGACTATGGCCTTGTAGTATAGTTTAAAGTAAGGTAATGTGACATCTCTAGATTTGTTCTTTTTGCTTAGTCTTGCTTTGGCTATGCAAGCTCTTTTTTGGTTCCATATGAATTTTTGGATGTTTTTTTCTAGTTCTGTAAAGTATGATGGTGGTATTTTGATGGAAATTGCATTGAATTTGTAGATTGCTTTTGGCAGTACGATCATTTTCACAATATTGATTCTACTCATCCATGAGCATGGGATGTGTTTCCATTTTTCTGTGTCATCTATGATTTCAATCAGGAGTGTTTTGTAGTTTTCCTTCTAGAGGTCTTTCACCAAATCCTTAGTTAGCTATATTCCTAAGCATTTTATTTTTTATTTTTTGCAGCTATTGTAAAAGGGGTTGAGTTCTTGATTTGATTCTCAGCTTGGTTGCTGTTGGCGTATAGCAGAGCTACTGATTTGTGTGCATTAATTTTGAATTCTGAAACTGCTGAATTCAATCAGTTCTAGGAGCTTCTTGGGGGAGTCTTTAGGGTTTTCTAGGTATATGATCATATCATCAGCAAACAGTAACAGTTTGACTTCCTCTTTACCGATTTGGATGCCCTTTATTTCTTTCTCTTGTCTGACTGCTCTGGCTAGGAGTTCCAGTACTATGTTGAATAGAAGTGATGAGAGTTGGCATCCTTGTCTTGTTCCAGTTCTCAGGGGAATGCTTTCAACTTTTCCCCATCCAGTATTATGTTGGCTGTGGTTTGTCATAGATGGCTTTTGTTACATTAAGGTATATCCTTTCTATGCTGATTTTGCTGAGGGATTTAATCATAAAGAGATGCTGGATTTTGTCAAATGCTTTTTCTGTATTTATTGAGATGATCATGTGATTTTTGTTTTTAATTCTGTTTATGTGGTGTATCACATTTATTCACTTGCATGTGTTAAACAATCCCTGCATCCCTGGTTTGAAACCCACTTGATCATGGTGGATTATCTTTTTTATATGCCATTGGATTCAGTTAACTAGTATTTTGTTAAGGGTTTTTGCATCTATCATGGTCAGGGATTTTGGCCTGTAGTTTTCTTTTTTTGTTATGTCCTTTCCTGGTGTTGATATTAGGATAATACTGGCTTCATGGAATGATTTAGGGAGGATTCCCTCTTTCTTTATATTTTGGAATAGTGTCAATAGGATTGGTACCAATTCTTTGAATGTCTGATAGAATTCAGTTGTGAATCTGTCTGATCCTGGGTGTTTTTTTTTTTTTTTTTTGGTTGACAATTTTTTCATTACCATTTCAATCTTGCTGCTTTTTATTGGTCTGTTTAGAGTTTCTATTTCTTCCTGGTTTAATCTAAGAGGGTTGTATATTTCCAGGAATTTATTTATCTCCTCTAGGTTTCCTAGTTTATGCACATAGAGGTGTTCATAGTAGCCTTGAATAATCTTTTGTATCTCTGTGGTATTAGTTGTAATATCTCCCATTTTGTTTTTAATTGAGCTTATTTGGATCTTCTCTCTTCTTGGTTAATTTAGTCTATCAATTTTACTTATCTTTTCAAAGAACTTTTCAGCTTTTTGTTTCATTTATCTTTTGTATTGTTTTTGTGTTTCAATTTTATTTAGTTCTGCTCTGATCTGTGCTATTTCTTTTCTGCTGCTGGGTTTGAGTTTGGTTTGTTCTTGTTTCTCTAGTTGCCCTGTATTTTGCTCGACTCTCTAAATTATCTCAGTTACAGGTAAGGTCAAATCCTTCTCCTGTGATCTGGACCTTCAGTTTCCCCAATGAGGATGTGTGTTCGGGAGTGGATAATCCCCCTTTCACACTTTGGGCACCTGCAGCTTGGGGGCTCTCTCCTGGGACCTGCAGGAGCAATCCACTTCTTTCAAAGGGTTTGTGGATTCTCTCACTTTCCTGATATGTTCCTGCAGTCGTTCTTGAAGCAAAAGTTAACCAGTGTGAGTCTCCACATGCTTCTCTGTCTGTCCAAGTGGGAGCTGCAATTTATTCCTGCCTCCTATTTTCTTTTACTAGATGTGAATTTGTTTTGTCTTGCATAGTCCAGATAACTTGATCTTTCTAAACTTCCTATATAGATTTTCTCTTCAAATAAACTAATATTACTTCCATATAAATGTTTAGATTTAGAAAATGTAAAATATATTCAACTAAATTGAATTAAAATTCTAATAAACTTTGTTATGCCCATAGTAATTACATTCTGTGGTATGTTATTTTACACATAATTTTCAAAGTCCTTAATAACTTTAAGACCTTAGATTTATATTGACTCAATTCATAATCTCTAAATACTAATTTCTTCTTATTTTTATGTGCTGTAGTTTAGCTATGCCTTTGGGCGATGTTAACAGATGTTCAGCTTTGCCACTTGGCTGTATGTGTTGCAGGGGTCCTCCTATATGTGTTTGTCAACTTCCCTGGCTCTGGTGGACACAGAGGTGCCCAGCCCAGGTGCCCCTTTGTGGAAGGACTTGCTGCCAGAGCCTTTGTCAGCAGCAGGGAGCCAGCTCATCTGAGACCCACTGGCCTGGGCCACAGCTGCAACTGAGCCCTACCAGCCAGCCAGCCGGGACCTCTCACTGTCAGCTCTGGACTGGACGTCCCCCACTGGGCTGGCCAAGGCTTCCTCTGGACTGAATTGTGGCTTGACTTCTCCCTCTGCCCAAGTTTTGGGCTTTAAAAACCATCTGCATCCCTAGCTCCATCTCAGCAACTGCTTCCAGAGACCCCTACCTTCGACGCAACACTGTCTGCTAAAATGGCTTTCGTAACAACAGATGGTTCTCTATCCCCACCTCCCAATTCTAGCTGCAAATGGAAGTTATTGGCTTGGGTTAACATTTATAATTAACATTAGTGACTGAGACTATACTAGGAGCAATAGTGGCAAAGGAATATGTGCATTCAATGGGATGTGCTTTCATTCATCAGGGATAAAGAGATTTGTTTTGTCTAAAGTATTGTTTGCTCTAGAATGGGAAAAAGGATAGTGAAAGACACAACTTGAATGAAAATAGAAAATTACAGAAGGTTTGGTTGGGCGCGGTGGCTCACTCCTGTAATCCCAGCACTTTAGGAGGCCGAGGTGGGCGGATCACGAGGTCAGGAAATAGAGACCATCCTGGCCAACATGGTGAAACCCAGTCTCTACTAAAATACAAAAAATTAGCTGGGACTGGTGGCACGCACCTGTAGTCCCAGCTACTTAGGAGGCTGAGGCAGAGGAATCACCTGAACCGGCGAGGCAGAGGTTGCAGTGAGCCGAGATCACGCCATTGCACTCCAGCCCGGGCAACAAGAGCAAAACTCCATCTCGCGGGGGGGAAAACAAAGAAAAGAAAATTATGGAAGGTTTAAAGAAAGTAAACCTTATTTTCCTTGATTCCAAATATCTGCAAATAATGAGTCTGAAAAAAAAACAATGAAATGTGTTACAATTTGGGCAAAATTTGTTCATGCTTAATGGGTTTGTTCATAAGAAAAAATAAAAGCATATGAATCCTTTCTGCCAAATATTATATTAATGCCAGACTAGAATTGGGTCTTGTGTCTATTAAAATGACAGCAGTGGTCTTGAAGTATTTAGTCTGCTATTCAATAAGTGGTAATAGGCCGGGTCTGAGACCCTTTGGAAGTAGGATTGAGTGGATGGATAAGGGAAGTCTGAGTTTTGCAGCTGTTACTTTTTTATCTTTCTTTGTGATCAGTATATGATGAAGCCTTTCTCCTTCTTCTGGATCTGTCCTTAACCTTTAGCTTAATAAACTACGCATTTGAAATCTGAAACAAAACATTCTTTAATATCTTACTGATCTTTTAGAATTCGTATTTTTATTGAGTTTCTTTGCTTTAATTGTCATTATTTGCGTAGATTCAAGAAGAATCTGTCCTCCTTCTTTATCAGGATATAATTGGACAAATTGTGTGACCAAATTGGATTTTTATAGTGTTATATTTAGGGAAAAAATTTGTGTGATCAGGCTTGATAAATGCCTCATGGAGAACCAAAGGTGGAACTTCAGACTGGTGTCCATGCCCCTATGGTCCTCCCTCTGCTCAGAGCAGGCTGAGGGCCCACATGTACATGGGGAACAGCGGGGACATTGGGAATGTTTACCCCTGCAAGGGGAGGCACAGGGCAGGCTCAGCAAATGTCCTCAAAGAGAAAGGCTGAAGGAACCTTCTGTAGTTCTCTGTCATTACAACTGGGCCACACCCTGAGGTGGCTCCTTTTTTTAAGTGCTCCCCACCAGGCACAGCTGGGTGACCCAATTTTCTGTTCCTTTGAATCAGGCTCCTGTCCTGCAGATCCTCTGTCTGCCATTTGTGCCGGACCTCCCAGAGTGCCAGCTTCCCCATGGGGCAAATCGGATCAGCCACTTGCCTCAGAAAAATCCTTTTGCATATTCCAGAGGCTGAGGCAGGAGGATCGCATGAGCCTAGGACTTTGAGGCTGCAGTGAGCTGTGATCACACTGCTGCACTCCAGTCTGGGCAACAGAGCCAGCCTGATGTGGCCTCCAGGCCTTTCTTCTCCCCTGCTGGACTCTGACGCTTCCATTCCCACAAGGCACAGGGGTTTCGCACACTTCCAGGCCTCAGGGCTTGTAGTGCCCACCTCCCACTCGGCATGCCCCTTCTGTGGCACAGACGTTCCCAACTCCCTTACCAGGCTGCGACCGTGGAAGGGGCTTTCTGGCACCATGGCCTCCGTGGCTGTGTTCTTACCCCATCCCACCATAACCATGGTGTGTGGCTCAGTCCACCCAATAAAATGTGCCTTGATTGTCTTCTCATTTTGGCATCCAGCAAAGAGCCCAACTTATGGAAAATGCTCACAACTGAGCTAAAAAACAAACCAAACCTTGTCTAAGTCTCTCATTTTACAACAGAAGAAGAAGTTGTTAAGAAGTAACATGATTTTCCTGAGATCCTACAACCAGTTAGTGGCAAAGCTGGGACAAAATCCCTACTCTCTCGGGGCCACTTCTACCTGCCTTCTTGTAACACCTGCAGTTCCTGGTGGCTGTAGGGACCAAGCTGGACCTGCTCCAGGCAAGTGCATGGGGTCTGTGTGCGGGAGAAAGCTGCTTCAATAGCAGTGATGCCAGGGCACAAACCCCAACAGGTGGGGGACCCAGGGCCTGCCCTCAGCCCTCCCCCTGCCTCCACCTCCTGGGATGTGTGATCTCGGCGGAGCCTTCAGTGATGCAGGGCATAGGACAGTGCTGGCTGGCTGGAGAGTAGGAGGAAGAGGAAAAGGCAGAGGAGATGATGGAGACAATAGGTAACAGCTGTTACCCAACATCAAAAATATTTGCCTTCCAAAAGTGGGTTTCTCACTCCTGGGACTATTTGGTCAAAGGCCAAGACCCCCATGAGAGGCAGGGAGGGATTCTGTCCCTAAGGAGAGATCTGGGCCACCTGGACTGCAGCCCATTCAAAGCCAGTGTTCCCACTCTGATTGGACAGACAGACCTGAGTCCACTGCCATGGGGAGCTGCCCAGAACTGAGATAATTGGGCTGCAAGGTCAGGCTGACTTCATGTCCCGCTGCATATCATTCCACAAAGGGTCCCAAGGAGCGCATGCCCACAAGGCTTCAAGGTCACCTCGGCTCCTACAGAACAGCCATGCATCCCCGGGTGCCCAAGATCTATTCTTGGGACTTTTTATAGCTCGGTGTATTTGAGCCAGCAGGCAGCTCACTCTCTGTGGTTCCCATGCACCATGCACCAATGGTGACATGCTGACTCCAGGGCTCCAGGTTGCCACTGGCAACCAGCACCATGCAGAGGGCCTCAGTATGAATGATAGGACTGAGGGGATGGTGCCTCTCAACAAATGGAACTCACATAAATGTGAAATTCAAACCCCTCGTCTCGACATGCTAAGCCCTGTCCTCATGGATGGCTAGAATAAGCTGGTGATACCCTGAGGACAGAATGTGTGGCTCCAGTAGCTTGGAGTCCAATCACTGCTGTTACCTGCCACTAACCAGCTCTGGAAACCCATGTTCTCCCTGGGAGGTAATTTTGTACATAGACCAAGAAAGAGTCAGGTTCAAGGGGCAGGCCAGCCATCAAGGGGGAGTGAAAAGAGGCCTCAAGGAGGGATGTAGAACCTGGGCTCTGGTCCTGGATATGGCCCCATGTCCTGTGCAATTGGAGCAGTCACTTAATCAGACCCTCAGCTTTTTTTATCTGGGAAGTGGAGATAATAATACTTGCTCATCTCACCTTGCAAGATTATTCAAGTCAAATTATCATCTCTTTAGCTAATACTATAAGCAATGCACACTTGTTTAAGGATTTATTACCTGGTAAGCAGCGCTTTTACTTTTTCCTCTGAAAGGCTTTTGGTCCTTTGGCCATTGAAAGAGCTAACCCTGGATTACCTTCACCAAAATAAGTCACTTCTTACTCAAAAACACAACTCACTTCACACCACTGAACTGGACACTTGAAAATGGTTAGAAAGGTAAATGTTGCTGGGTGCAGTGTCTCATGCCTGTAATCCCAGCACTTTGGGAGGCTGAGGTGGGTGGATAACGAGGTCAAGAGATCAAGACCATCCTGGGCAACATGGTGAAACCCCATCTCTACTAAAAATACAAAAAAATAGCCGGAAGTGGTGGCACGCACCTGTAGTCCCCGCTACTGGGGAGACTGAGGCAGGAGAATTGCTTGAACCTGTGAAGCAGAGGTTGCAGTGAGCCCAGATTGTGCCAGCGCACTCCAGCATGGGTAACAGAGTGAGATTCCATCTCAAAAAAAAAAAAAAGGTAAATGTATAATGTATATATTTTACAACCTCCGCCACACACACACATCACTTCCTATTTCCGCATCCCACCCTGGAATATTCCTCACACTTCTGCACTGTTGGAGTCCCCCCAAGCTGGCTCAAGCCCCGCCCTCCCATGGTGCCTACCCGGGCCTACCTACACAGGCTCCTCCTTCGTCCCTACATCAGGACACCTCTCACCCAGTGGCTGCCACAAGTGGGGACCCTTTGCATCACCACAAAAGTACCACCTCCAGAATGCATAGACTGGGGCCCATAGCACATTGGTCCGCACTTTGTGCGAGAGAGACACTCAATGTATGTTTGGCAATTGGCCAATTTCTCTGTCCACAGTGAAGGAGATGAGGCTCAGGACTGCAAAGGACATGACTCCTTAGTAGCAGTGGTCCTCTAGCTCCTCACCATGCGAATTTTATTCACTGCATCCCTATGACACTCATATTTGTTTTCTATTGCTGTCATAAAAAGTCACCGCAAGGAAGTGGCATCACTAACATGGTGGGATAAGTCTCCTCAAGTGCCATTCCTCCGAAGACACTGACTTAACAATGTATGTTCCAAAAAGTCGTATGAGAACTCCAAAAACCACTTAAGAAGTTGCAGCACCCCAAGCAAACTCAAAGCCAAGGATAGCCACCTTGAAAAAGGTAAGAAAAGACATTTTATTTCAACCCCAAAAGCCATTCCTCAAAGCAGCACAATTGGGAGAAAGCACCCAGTTCACAGCTTCTCCCTAAAGGGAAAAAAAGACTGGAACATGTGTCCAACATTCCAACTTTTCAGGGGCTGCCTGAGGCAGTGGTTTCTGTCTCACTCGAATTGGATCACTCATGGAAATTATATACTTCAGATATCCTGGGAGCGACAGAGAACAAAAGAGCTCAGTGGCTTCTTGCAGCTCCAGAAAACCTGCAATACTTCATATAAACACCAGAGGGAGTAAGAGATTACAAGCTCCTGAAAAAGAAACCAGAAAACCCCTATAACTGGGAAATTACATGCCCAGAGAGGACACATCCCAAAGGTTTGAGAGGCCTCTGGAATCTCCAACTCAGATGAATGGTGAAGGTTTTCCCTTTATGAAGCCAGTCCTAAAAGACTGCAATAAGTGGCTGGTTTTCCAAATGGAAAATCACAGCATAAAATAAGAAGACCCATGGAGAAGCAAGAAAACATGAATCAAAGGAACAAAATGAATCTCCAGAAACTGACTCTAAATGAATAGAGGTCTATGAATTACCTGAAAAATAATTTGAAATATTTCTCTTAAAGAAACTCAATGTACTACAAGAGAACACAGATTAACAACTAAATTAAATCAGGAAAACAATGCATGAACAAAAGAGGTTATCAACAAAGAATAAAAAATGCAAGAGAGAGAGAAAGAGAGAACAAGAACTAAGCATAAATTCTGGAGCTGATGAATCCAATAAGTGACTTGAAAAATTCACTACAGGGGCTGGGCACAGTGGCTCAAATTTATAATCCCAGCACTTTGGGAGGGCAAAGCAAGCAGATCACTTGCGGCCAGGAGTTCAAGACCAGCCTGGGCAACATGGTGAAGCCCCATCTCTACCAAAAACATACAAAAATTAGCTGGGCATGGTGGCATGTGCTTGTGGTCCCAGCTACTTGGTAAGCTGAGGTGGGAGGATTGTTTGAGCCCAGAAGTGGAAGTTCCAGTGAGCTGAGATCATGCCACTGCAGTCCATCCTGAGTGACAGGCCACACTCTGTCTCAAAAAAAAAAAATCTACTACAGGGATTCAACATCAGACTTGATCAAGCAAACAACAAAAGAATAAGCAAACTTGAAGCAGGTTTTTTGAAATTATTAAAGTAGAGAAATGAAAGGAAAAAGAATAATGAAAAGTAAAGAAAGCCTAAGGGAATTATACAACACCATCAAGGCAACCAATATATGGCTTATGTAAGTCCCAGATAAAGATAAGAGAGAGAAAGGGGCAGAGAACTTATTTGGAAAAACAATGGCTGAAACCTTTCCAAATTTGAGGAAGGAAACAGATATTCAAATTCAAGTTCACAGGACTCCAACTTGGATGAACATAAAGAGGTTCACAGTTTTGTTATATAACTCAGTCCATCCTGAGTGACAAGTTATATATTATAATCAAACTGTCGGAAGTCAAAAACAAGAAAATTTTGAAAGCATCAAGAGAAAGTGACTTGTCATATACAAGGGAGCTTCCTTGAGACTCTCAGTAATTTCTAAGCAGAAACATTACAGGCCAGAAAGTAGTAGGATTATCTATTCAGAGTGCTAAAAGAAAAAACTGTCAACCAAGAATACTATAGCCAGTAAAACTGTCTTTAAAGTCAAGAATTTCTTGTTTCAAAATGGCAGTGCTAAAGCAAGCTGGCTTTCCTCTCCCCAACACCCTGCCCCAGAAACCTGAAACATATATTTATACTGCACTGAGATTCTCACCAACAATAACTCAGAACTCAAAAATGAAGATGAGACAGTTCCCAGGGCCACAGATAAATGAAGAAACTCTGAGCAGACAGGAAGAGAACTGGACTTCCACATTTGTGATGCCCCTCCCCACATTCTGCCTATCACCAAGCACATGGAAAAATTTTTGCCAACTCACAGTTTCTACATTGAAAAAAGTGAGATCAAGTTGGGCAACCAGCTCCCCCATCATCTTGGATTATCTGGCACATCTGACCCTGCCTTAGCCCATGGAAAGCATCATGAGTGCCTGAAGGGAGAAATCTCCTTGAGGACAGGCAGACAAAATGGGCAGGTAGGACTACCATCCCCGGCCCTGGAAACTTTGCTCTGTAATTTGGCTAAAGAAGACACCAAATTAGAGAGGCCATTCACAGCACCATACATAAAAGATTCATTTCACAGATCTCCTGGGCACAAACCCCTTGCCAGCCTTCCATACTGCTGGAATATCCTCTTCAGGACCTGCCCCATTCAAGAAGAGCAGCATTCATATCATTCATTAAAGCTGAGTGAATCTGGACTTAAGGCACCACCTACAGCTGTAAAGAAGGCAGGCAAACTACTGGTAAAGAAGCTCTAAGAAACATACCCAATACAAGTCAGACAAAGAAGACTTAAATAACTAATCCCTCAATGCGAAGATGTAGACTACATCCACAAGAAACAATGGTGAAGATGGAACCATGACCTCCCCAAACAGAAAAAGCAAGGAACCAGTGACTGAGCCTAATAAGATGGCAATATTGAGCTCTGTGACTAAGAATTCAAAACTGTGGGGTTTTTGTGTTTGTCTGTTTTTAGAGACAGAGCCCAGGCTAAGATGCAATATCATGATCTTAGTTCACTGCAACCTCAAACTCTGGACTTAAGCAATCCTCTCAAGTAGCTAGAACTACCAGTGTATGTCACCATATCTTTTTTAATTATGTTTTTTTGTAAAAATGGGGTCTCACTATGTTGCCCAGCCTGGTTTCAAACTCCTGGCATCAAGTGAGTCTCCCATCTCAGCCTCTCAAAGCACTGGGATTATAGGTGTGAGTCATCATGCTCACCAAAAATGGCAGTTTTAAAGAAACTCAATACTCTTCATGATAACACAGAAAAGTAATTGAGAAATTTAGCAAAGAGATTGAAATAATTAAAAAGATCACACACAGATTTTTAAACTGAGAAATACATACACTAAACTGAAAAAGTTATTAGAGGCTCTCAACAGCAGAATGGATGAAACACAGGAAAGAATCAGTGAGGTTGAAGACAGGCTATTTGAAAATACATAGTAGGAGGAGAAAAAAGAAAAAAAGAGTGAAAAGGAACAAAGATTACCTATAAAATATAGAAAATTACTTCTAAAAAACAAACTGAAGAATTATTGGTGTTCAAGAGGGAGTTGAACAAGAGAAAGGGGGTAGAAAACTTATTCAAAAAGAGAAACAGAAAACTTCCCAAAACTTGAGAAAGATATAAATAACCAGGTACAAGAAGGTCAGAGATCACCAGATTTGACCCAAATAAGACAAACTCTGAATGGTCAAGAACAAAGAGAACATCCTAAAACCAGCAAGAGAAAAGAAGCAAATCACACATAAAGGAGCTACAGTTTGTCCAGCAACAGACTTCTCAATGGAAACCATACAAGCCAAGAGAGAGTGAGGCCACATTTTCAAAGTAATATAAGAAAAATAACACTGCTATTCAATAATACTGTACCCAGCAAAGTTATCCTTCAAATATGAAGAAGAGATGTCTTTTTCAGACAAATAAAGCTGAGAGAGTTCACCACCACCACACCCATCTTACAAGAAATGCTAAAGATAGTTCTTTAATCTGAAAAACACACTAAAATGCCAAAAGAAAAAAATAAAAAATGAAAAACATTTGAAGGCATAAAGCCTACAGGTAAAATTAAGTATTCAGCTCAGACAAACCCAGTATACCCTAATATTGCAATTCTGTTGTACAATTCACTCATAGCTCTAGCATGAAGTCCAAAAGACAAATATGTCAAAAACAATAATTGTTATAGTAGCCTGTTAAGGCATAGGTAATGTAAAAATACGTAAATTGAGACAACTAAAAGTTAAAATGTGGGGGGATGGAGTTAAAGTGCAGAATTATTTTGTTTGTTTCTTTGTGATCTAAGATAAGTTACCATCATCACTTTAAAATAACTTACGAGATGCTTTCTGTAAGCTTCATGGTAGCCACAATTCAAAACCTATCACAGATTCCCTAAAAATAAGAAGGAACAAATTAAAACATACTACAAGACAAAATGAATTAACAACGAAAGAAGGCAATAAGAAAGGAAGAAAAGGAGAAAGGATGTACAAGACAACCAGAAAACAAGCAACAAAATGAAAGTAGTAAGTCCTTACCATGAATAACACTGAATATAAACAGATTCAGTCCTCTTAGTTAAAAGGGATAAAATGGCTGAATGAATAAAGAAACAGGACCCAAATTTATGCTGCCTACAAGAAACCACTTTCACTTATAAAGGCACACATAGATTAACAGTGAGAGGGTAGAAAAAGATATTCCATGGGACTGGAAACTAAAAAGAGCAGGTGTAGCTATATTTATGTCAGATTACAAATCAAAGACTGTAAAAAGAGACAAAGAAGGTCACTATTTAATGATAGAGTAAACTCAGCAAGAGAATATAACAATTATAAATATGTATGCACCCAATATGAGAGCACCCAAGTATATAAAGCAAACACTAACAGATCTAAAGAAGAGATAGACTGAAATACAATAGTAGGGGACTCCAACACCCTACTCATTAATTGACAGATCATCCAGACAGAAAAGCAAAAAAAAAAAAAAAAAAAAAAAAAGATTTGAACTACACCCAAGACTTACTAGGTTAGCTGAGATTTACAGACCATTTCACCCAATTGTTGCAGAGTACACATTCTTTTCATCAGCACATGGGAACATTCTGCAGAATAAACCATATCTTAGGCCACAAAACAAGTCTAAACAAATTCAAAAATGCAGCAATCATATCAAGTATGTGTTTCTGACCATGATGGAATAACAGTAGAAATCAATAATAAGAGGAACCTCAGAAATTTCACAAGCACATGGAAATTAAACAATGTGCTCCTGAATGACAAATGGGTTAATGAATAAATTTAAAAGGAAATTCAAATATTTCTTGAAGCAAATGAAAATGGAAATACAACATCCCAAAATCTATGGGATGCAACAGAAGCAGTACTAAGAGGGAAGTTTATAGTAATAAATGACTATATCAAAAATATAGAAACACTTCCAATAAACAACCTAAAATATACCTCAAGGAATTAGAAAAGCAAGAACAAACCAAACCCAAAATTAGTAGAAGAAAAGAAATAATAAAGATGAGAACAAAAATAAATCAAATTGAGACTTAAAAAAATACAGAACTCAACAAAATGAAATTTTTTTTTGAAAAGATAAAATTGACAAACCTTTTTTAGCTTGACTAAGAGGAAATGAAAGAAGACCCAAATAGATAAAATTAGAAACAAAAAAGAAGACATAAAAACTGGGCCACAGAAATACAAAGCATCATTAGAGACTATTGTGAGTAACTATATGCTAACAAATTGGAAAACACAGAAGAAATGGATAAATTCCTGGACACATTCACTCCATCAAGATTGAACCATGAAGAAATAGAAAACTTCAACAAACCAATAATAAGTAACAAGATTGAAGTCATAATAAAAAGTTGAAGGAAGGAAGGAAGGAACGAAGGAAGGAACGAAGGAAGGAAAGGAAGGCAGGCAGGCCAGCCCAGGTCAAAATCGCTTCACTGTTGAATTCTACCAAATGTTTAACAAGAAACTAATACCAATTTTTCTCAAACCCCTCAAAAAAAATTGAAGTAGAGGGAATACTTCCAAACTTGTTCTATGAAGCCAACATTACCCTGATACCAAAATCAGACAAGGACACAACAAAAAAAGAAAATGGTAGGTCAATATCACTGATTGAACATGGGTGCAAAAATCTTTAACAAAATACTAGCAAATTGAATTTAACAACACATTAAAATGATTATTCACCATTGTCAAATGGGATCTATCCCAGAGATACAAAGATGGTTCAATGTATGCAAATCAATAAATGTGATATATCACATTAACAGAACAAAAACTATATTATCATCTCAACACACCCAGAAAAAGCATTCAATAAAACTCAGCATCCCTTTATGATAAAACTTGTCATCAAACTGAGTATAAATGGAACACAACTCGAAATAATATAGGCTATATATAACAAATCCACAGCTCATATGGTACTGAATAGGGAAGACGAAGGCCCTTCCTCAAACACATGGAACAAGTCAAAAAACATCCACTTTCACTCCTTTCTTTTTTTGAAACAGAGTCTCACTCTGTCACCCAGGCTGGAGTGCCATGGCGCAATCTTGGCTAACTGCAACCTCCACCTCCTGGGTTCAAGTGATTCTCATGCCTCAGCCTCCTGAGTAGCTGGGATTACAGGCAATCACCACTGTGTCTGGCTAATTTTTATACTTTTAGTAAAGATGGGGTTTCACCATGTTGCCCAGCCTGGTCTTGAACTCCTGGCTTCAAACAGTCTGCCCACCTCGGCCTCCCAGAGTTCTGGGATTACAGGCGTGACCCTCTGTACCTGGCTACTTTCACCATTTTTATTCAACATAATACTGTAAGTCCTGGCCAGAGCAATTAGGCAAGGGAAAGAAATAAAGGACATCCAAATTGGAAAGAAATAAGTCAAATAACATTTTTCACAGATGACATGATCTTACACTTAGAAAAATCTGAAGACTCCACCAAAAAACTATTAGAACCATTAAATGAAAGTTGCCAGGAAATATTTAAAAAGAAAGAAAAAAAGAGAGAAAAGAAAAAAAAAAAAGAACTGATAAACAAACTGAGTAAAGTTGCAGGATACAAAATCAAAGTACGAAAATCAGTAGCAGTTACATATGCCAAGAGTGAACAATCTGAAAAAGAAATCAAGAAAGAAATCTAAGAGCCTGCATTTTCTCCAGTATTCATTCGGGGCCAGCTGCTGAGGTATTTGACTGTTATAAGTAAAGCTGTGAACACGTGTAAAGGTGTTTTTATGGACATAAGTTGTCATTTCCCTTGAGTAAATACCTAAAAGTGGGATTGCTGGGATTACTACTTTTGTATGCTACCACTGATAAGGAAAAGATTGAGGAACAGTTTGCTAATCCGCACATTGTTAAACGTTCCTCAGGAACCAAAGAACCCAATTACCTTCTTGGCATAGGCATATCAAAGACTGTGCAAGCAGGAAAAGAAAATTTGGTTGCTGCTTTATATTCTAATGGATTGATCAGAATATATGATACAGGAAGGTTAAATGCACTCCAAGAATTTAATGGGTATCTTGGACTTACTGGAGTCAAATTTGCAAATTCCTGTGACAGTGTATATTCAGAATGTACTGATGGCACTGTAAAATGTTGGGAAGCTTGAGTAGCCAGTGAAAAACTTGTCCAGCTCTTCAAGGATTATCCTTCCAATATTTTTATCAGTTTTGATATTAACTGTAATGATAATATTATTTGTGATGGTACAGAAAAGTTGATGATGATGCATCATTAGTGTTTGGAGATGCAAGGATAAATTATCAGAACTTTTCTACAACTAAAGACCTGCTTGGTGTATATTCAGAGACACATAGCGATGATGTCACTCAAGTACGTTTCCATCCCAGCAATCCCAACATGGTAGTCTCAGGGTCATCCGATGGCCTGGTAAATGTATTTGATATTAATGTTGATAATGAAGAGGAGGCACTGGTTAGAGCCTGTAACTCAATTTCGTCAGTAAGCTGTATCGGTTGGTCTGGGAAAGGTTACAGACAGATTTACTGCATGACACACGATAAAAGGATCTTAATCATCTGGATACTGATGAACCAATTACATGTTTGAACATCCAGGATGTCACATAAATGGTTAACATGAAAAAAGATATTTTAGACTATTTTTTGGTGGCCTATATCATGAAAAGGTGAATACATTGCTTGTTATTGGAAGAACAAACGAAGGATTCACTTGATGAACATCAGGATTGACCCACACGCCTAGCCGTCAGGGATGGTATGCCGCTACAGTTCGTTCCTTCTGTTGGAATGTGAGGGATGATTCTTTGCTGACTGGAGGAGAAGATGTACATTTGTACTTTGGAAACCTGGAGCTATAGAGAAGATCTTTATAAAGAAAAAGAGCATGAAAATAGCATCCTCGGGCCGGGCGCGGTGGCTCTCGCCTGTAATCCCAGCACTTTGGGAGGCCGAGGCAGGTGGATCATGAGGTCAAGAGATCAAGACCATCCTGGCCAATATGGTGAAACCCCGTCTCTACTAAAAATACAAAAATTAGCTGGGCGTGGTGGCATGTACCTGTAGTCCCAGCTACTCGGGAGGCTGAGGCAGGAGAATTGCTTGAACCCAGGAGGCAGAGGTTACAGTGAGGCGAGATTGAGCCACTGTACTCCAGCCTGGTGCCTGGCGATACAGAGACTCTGTCTCAAAAAAAAAAGAAAAAGAAAATAGCATCCTCTGTGCAACAAGTACGAGTTCATAGTAATGAGTCTTATAAAAGAAGGAAAAAACAGTGATAATACATTGACATTTTGTTTTGTAGGTTTTATAGTTTCAAGTAATCATTCTTATTTACTACCCATTGTAGACATGTTTAAAACTTTATGTACAAACAAGCCAGTTAGCAAACAGTCCTTGAAAAATGTTGAGAATTGTTTAATTCAGGTCTTCACATATTCTAAAAAATTTTAAAGCTGGCCACGCATGGTAGCTCATGCCTGTAATCTCAGCACTTTGGGAGGCAGAGGCAGGCAGATAGGGTCTTTACTAAAAAATACAAAAATTAGCTGGGCATGGTGGTGGGTGCTTGTAGTCCCAGCTACTCAGGAGGCTGAGGTAGGAAAGTCACTTGAACCCAGATGGCGGAGGTTGCAGTGAGCCGAAATTGTGCCACTGCACTCCAGCCTGGGCAACAGAGTGAGACTTCGTCTCAAAAAAAAAAAATTTAAAGCTATTAGTTAAGTATAAAATCAGTGAGTTGAAAGTAAATTTTCTCATTTTAAAAATCCAACTGTTGAGTTACTAAATGTTGGGTTTAAATAAATAGCTCTGATAAGGACTTTTTAGAAGTAGATACCTGGTAAAAATTTAATAAAACAGGTGGTTGGCGGCATTTTTAAGCCCAATTTTTTATATTTTAAATTATCTTCATTGTGTATAACACCAATCAGACTATATTCTTCATTTGAGGAGCATCTATATGCTTAGTATACCTAATGTATTATGTTGGAGTATTTAAATGTAAGTGTTTCAATGACTCTAAATAGAATTAAACCTTTTTAGAAATAAAATGATAGGCATCTATCTAAAATGAGAAAAATATATTTAGTAAATATTTGCATCTTTAATATTGTAGTAAATAGCAAACAGATGTTTTGCTGATGAAAAGGAAGTTATCTTGCCAAACTGAGACTCAAAGTGAAATACAAAAATGAAAATATTTATAATAGGACTTGATTTGGAGAAATGCCTATTCTTCCTGTTGTCTAAACCATGACTCTCAAGATAACCTGGACTCCTCTCTTTCCTCTTCTCCTAACCAGTTATTCACCAAGTCCTATGCCATTTCACCTCCTAACATCTGTCAGCTACCCTTTTGCTTTTACCTCATCACTATTACCTAAGAAATTTTCATTATTTCTCACCTAGATTACAGACTCTGTCTCTAATCTGCTTAAGTGTATCCTTCTTGCTACTTCTAGGCTAACCATGAAAAAACAGATCTGACGGGGGTAGGGAAGTGGGGGGAAGAAACAAAACCATCCAATGATGACTCATGTGGCTCAAATTCTTCTGTACATTGATATTTTGATGAAGCACTACATAAACATAAAAAATTATGTTTTTCAGAATCTCTAAAATTAAGTCAATGCTATGCAGTAAATATAAAAACTAGTTTGAAAAATTTCCCTGAGAAATTACACTCATAAAACAGCTGCATTCATAAAACATAAAACAGTAGCAAAATAATAGGGCTTTTTAAAATTAAAAATATTTAAAATTCAAAAGTAATTAATAGTATTGGAAAATGTGGGTGACAAAATATTCCTAAAAGTAGAACTCAAAGTGACAGAAAGTGAGAGAAAAGATAAAAGTCACAGAATATAAATCTGTGGGTCTAAAACCAGACTAACAGTTTTAGAAAGTGGAAAAAAAAAATTTTAAGTTAAAAAATGAGAGCAGTGGGTTATTAGAAATAACATAAGTGGCTGATATGGTTAGTCTGTGTATCCACCCAAATCTCATCTTTAATTGGAATTCCCATAATTCCCACATCTAGTGAGACACCTGGTGGGAGGTGATTGAATCATGGGGGCAGTTCCCCCCTGCTGTTCTCGTGATAGTGAGTGAGTTCTCGTGAGAACTGATGGCTTTATAAAGGGCTCTTCCCCCTTTGCTTCTCACTCTTTCTACTTCCTGCCACCCAGTAAAGAAGGTGCCTTGCTTCCCCTTTGCATTCCCCCATGATTGTAAGTTTCCTGAGGCCTCCCCAGCCATGCTGAACTGTGAGTCAATTAAACCTCTTTCCTTTATAAATTAGAAAAAGAAATAAATCTCATTTACCATAGCTACAAAGAATACAAAATACCTAGGAATCAATTTAACGAAAGAAGTAAAAGATCTATATATGGAAAACTATTAAAAAACTGATGAGAGATTGAAGAGGATACAAAAAAAAATCAAAAAATATTCCATGTTGATGAATTGAAAGAGCATTACTAAAATGACAATACTACCCAAAGCCATTTACAGATTCAGTGTGATCTCTATTAGTGATATTCTTCACAGAAATAGAAAAAAAAATCCTAAAATGTATATGGAAGCAAAAAAGGCCCTGAATCTCCAAAGCAATCCTGATCAAAAAGAGCAAAGCAGGAGGCATCACATCACCTGACTTCAGAGTAAATAGACAACCTATAGAATAGGACAAAATATTTACAATCTATGCATCTGACAAGGGTCTAATATCCAACATCTACAAAGAACTTAAATTTACAAGAAAAAAGCATTAAAAAGTGGGCAAAGTACATGAACAGACACTTTTCAAAAGAAGACATACATGCAGCCAACAAACATGAAAAAAAAAAAGCTCAATATCATTGATCATTAGAGAAATGCAAATCAAAACCACAATGAGATACCACCTCACGCCAGTCAGAATGGTTATTACTAAAAAGTCAAAATATAACAGATGCTGATGAGGATGTGGAGAAAAGGGAATGCTTATACACTGTTGGTGGGAGTGTAAATCAGTGCAACCATTGTGGAAAGCAGTATGGTGATGCCTCAAAGAGGTGAAAACAGAACTACCATTTAACCCAGCAATCCCACTACTGGGTATATACCTAAAAGAATATAAATTGTTCTGTCATAAAGACCCATGCATGAATGTGTTTACTGCAGCACTATTCACAATAGCTAAGACATGGAATCAACCTAAATGCCCATCGATGGTAGACTGGATAAAGAAAATATGGTATACATACACCATGGAATACTATGTAGCCATAAAAAAGAATGAGATCGTGTTCTTTGCAGGATCATGAATGGAGCTGGAGGACAGTTTCCTTAACAAACTAATGCAGGAAAAGAAAACCAAATACCATTATGTTTTCACTTATAAGTGGGAGCTAAATGATGAGAACACTTGGACACAAAGAGGGGAACAACAGACACTGAGACCTACCTGAAGGTGGATGGTGGGAGGAGAGAGAGGAGTAGAATAAGTAACTATTGGATAGTAGGCTTAGTACTGGGGTCATGAAATAATCTGTACAGCAAACCCCTGTGACATTAGTTTATGCATATAACAAACCTGCACATGTACTGCTGAACCTAAAAAAAAAGTTTATAAAAGACCATGGGCAAAAGTTCTGAACAGACGTTTCTCAAAAGAAGACAAACAAGTGGCCATCAGGTATAGGAAAAAAAATGCTCAACATCACAAATTATCAGAGAAATGCAAATCAAAACTACAAATCTCACCCCAGTTAAAATGACTTTTATCAAACAGACAGGCAATAACAGATGTTAGTATGAGGAGAAAGGGCAACCTTTGTACACTATTGGTGGGAATGTAAATTAGTATAGCTACTATCCAGAATGGTATAGAGGTTCCTCAAAAACTACGAATAGAACTACTATATGATCCAGTCATTCCACTATTGGGTATATGTCCAAAAGAAAGGAAATAAGATATTGAAAATATATCTGCACTCTCATGTTAATTGCAGCACTAGTCACAATAGTCAAAATATGGAACCAAACTAAGGGCTCATCATTGAATGAACTAATAAAGAAAATGTATTATATATCTTATTATATTTTTATATAGTACTTATATTTTTATATAGTACTTATATTTTTATAATATAAAAAATAAAATCTTGTCATTTGCAGCAACATGGATAGAACTGGAGGTCATTATATTAAGTGAAAAAGAAAGAAAGAAAAGAAAACAAAGAACTTTAATAACACTGTAGACCAATTGAGCCTAACAGACACATACAGAACACTCCACCCAACAACAGCAGAATACACATTCTTCTCAAATGTACACAGAACAGCCTCCAGGATAGATCACAGGTTATGCCACAAAAGAAATTCTTAACAAATTTAAGAAGATCGAAGTCATACAAAGTATCTTTCTAAACCACAATGGAATGAAACTAAAAACTAATAGCAGTAGGATAAGGAGAAAGTTCCCAAATACGAGGAAATTAAACAGCATACTCTGAACAACCGGCGGATCAAAGAAGAAACACAAAGGAAGTTACAAAATATCTTGAGAAAAATGACAATAAAAACAACATAATAAAACGTATGGAAGGTAGTAAAAGCAGTACTAAGAAAGAACTTTATAGCACAGAACACATACATTAAGAAATTAAAAAGATCTCAAATCAATAACCTAACTTTACACTTGAAGAAATTACAAAAAGAAAAACAAAATACAAAGTTAGCAGGAGGAAGAAAATCATACATATTAGAGGAGAAATAAATGAAATCAAGAAAAGAAAAACAATAGAAAAAACAACAAAACTGGGTTGTATTAAAAAAAAAAGAAAAAAACCAACAAAACTGAGTTGAATTTTTTGAGAAGATCAAGAAAATTGACAAATCCTTAGCTAGACTAAGAAAAAAGACTCAAATAAAAAAACACAGAAGTGAAATAGAAGATATTACAACGAATGCCACAGAAATTAAAATGATCATGAGACTACCATGAATGATTGTACACAACAAATTGGATAATGTAGAAGAGATGGCTAAATTCCTAGAAACATACAACCTACCAAGACTGCATCAGGAAGAAACTTTTTTAAAAACCTGAACAGACCTACAACTAGTAAGCAACTAGAAGAGTCAGTAATCAACAATCTCCCAACAAAGAAAAGCCCAGGATCAGATGGCTTCAGACAAGAATCCTACCAATCATTTAAAGAAGAGTTAGCATCAATCCTTCTCAAACTCATCCAAAAAAATTGAAGATGAGAGAATACTTCCAAATGCATTTTACATGGGCAGAACTATCCTGATACCAAAACCAGACAAAGACACTACAAGAAAAGTAAACTACATTTTAATATCCCAGATAAATATTGATGTAAAAATTCTTAACAAACATACTAGCAAACACAATTCAATGACTCTTTATTTTTATTTTCTACAGACAGGTTCTCACTCTGTCACCTAGGGTGGAGTGCAGTGGAGTGGAGTGCACTATCACAGTTCACTGTAACCTCAAACTTCTCGACTTAAGCAATCCTCCTGCCTGAGCCTCCCAAGTAGCTAGGACTACAGGTAGATACCACCACACCTGGCTAATTTTTGGTAGAAATGGGGTCTTGCTATGTTGTCTAGAGTTGTCTCAAACGCCTGGCCTCAAGTTGACCTCTTGCCTTAGCCCCTCAAAGTGCTGGGATTACAGGTATGAACCACTGCACCTGGCCTCAACAATACTTTAAAAGAATTATACACCATGTGTTGGAAAAACTGGCTAGCCATGTGCAGAAAGCAGAAACTGGACCCTTTTCTGACACCTTACACTAAAATTTACTCCAGATGGATTAAAGACTTAAACATAAGACCTAACACCATAAAAACCCTAGAAGAAAACCTAGGCAAAACTATTTAAGACATAGGCATAGGCAAGGACTTCATGACTAAAACACCAAAAGCAATGACAACAAAAGCCAAAATAGACAAATGGGATCTAACTAAACCCCAGAGCTTCTGCACAGCAAAAGAAACAATCATTAGAGTGAACCAGCAACCAACAAAATGGGAAAAAATTTTTGCAATCTACCCATCTGACAAAGGCTAATATCCAGAATCTCTGAAGAACTAAAACAGATTTACAAGAAAAAAAACAAACCCATTCAAAAGTGGGCAAAGGACATGAACAGACACTTTTCAAAAGAAGACATATATGAGGCCAACAAACATATGAAAAAATGCTCATCATCACTGGTCATTAGAGAAATGCAA